>JAPMLY010002418.1:0-29165 GCA_026401115.1 Tetraselmis chui
GTGCGCAGCGTTGAGGCGCAATGCAGGAGGGCGAGCGACGCCGGATTCGGAGTTCGTATGATGCGATCTCTAGTATGGGCGGGTTTTCGGAATCGGATCTCGTGGTGTTGACCTATGATGAGTAATGCGCCCTCCGTGTAATTATGGAAGCATGTGTTTTATTGTAATTACATGTATAATTACATTGGTCGGATGGGGTTTTAGGTTTTAGGATTAGGGTTTGACGTATAGGATACCCTAAACTCTAAACTCTCATGAGGCGACCGCGCCAAGGCTAGCGCGCACCGCGCGGACAGGAAGTATTACATCCGTAATTATGGGACCTCTTGTATTAATGTGATTACATGTGTTTTTACCAAGGGGGGGGGCGCATTACTCATCCTAGGTGTTGATTAACACACTAAATCAAGATCTGTCCGATTATGTTGGGTCTGATGTCGAGTTGGTGGTATTTCCGATTAACGATGCGGTGGCGCCCGCTATACCCAACTAACTTGCCTACAACTTCCGACTCCCGATGCTCTCACTCGCTCGGGAGATTCCGTGGGGCCACATACAACGGGGTATTTCGCGCATTCTTCGTGCCCGGGCCTACCTTGACCTCTTGGTATTTTGCAGACCTTCCCCACCGGACTATATGAGGGTGATTTCGGGTACGGGTCGCGGGGCTTTGGCTCTCTTTTTCGCTTCACATGAGTCCAGTTTCAAGGTGCCATCCGATTGCTATACGATGGCAGCTCACCGGGTGCTTGGCCTCACTGTGGAGCGCGCCTCTCGTGTTCGAAAGTGCCCTCTGTGAAAGAGGCGCTTTCCGAGTCTCGTGGGTCTGGATCTTCGTCGACGGTATCGGGCACATGTATGTCGCGTGAGCGCTCCACATATGCTATGCTTATGGACCACATCCCCCGGTGCCCATGCTCTTCGTATGTACTCATTCAGCTCCACGACCAAAGTGTCTTCGTGCTTGAAGAGTTCATGCTTTACGGGGGCTATTAAGGGGTGGGGCTTGCGGTTGGAGGTCCGCCGTATTCGGTCGGGAGCTTCTCGAGATAGTCCAAGGGATGTGGTTTGGTTAGACTTCATGGCTCCACACCGTCATCTTGTTGTTGATGTGGCGGTCGCAAGTGCTCGCACGAACACCAATGTTCCTCGTATGGGTGCTCGGGTCCCACTCCCTTGCAATCTTGCATTGGGAGCTCAACATGGCAAACTTGATGCGGACCTCCGCACTTCTGCTTTTCTTGGCACGCCTTCGGTTCAGTCGGTCCATGACTACTATCCCTTTGCTTTGGAGGATGGGGTCCGGTTGGCGCCTATGGCTGCTGAGTTGGTTGATTGCCTTGCTATTTTGGTGGCAGTTCGTCGCTTCCTTGGTATGGGTGTTGTTGACTCTCGCTCTTTGCGTTGTGACAGTTACGGCCGTATGCAAAATTTTGTTCGTCTAACTACTTTTGGTCCCTTTCGGCTATTTTGGGGGGGTGGGGTGTGCGATGTGAATTCATGTAAAGTCTTTTTGCTGCTCTTCATGGTACTCTGGGTTCCTATCTTTGCGACGCTTTGCATGAGGGCAGTGCTAACGTTGTGGCATGCCTTATTGTTTCTCGGGTTTAGGTTTTTTATTTTCTTTTTGCTTGACGACCTCCATTGCTTTTTCTTGTAATAATTTGATTTATCATTTAACCGTTTATTCTAATCACTACTTTGTTGCGTGGAACGCAACATCTACGTCTCATTTATATTTAGCACTGCCGCGAGTACCGCCGTCAACCCGTTGCCCTCACTAAGGCTTTGAAACGCCCCCCCCCCCCCCCCCCCCCCCTCACCCAATACCGTCGACTTTTCGCGATAGTGGTTGTGTCTCAACACAGAAAAACACTTGACACTTTCCCTCGGCCTCCTTACGCATCTCCAACTGCATACCATCGCGGCGGCACTATGTACCGCGCCCTTCGCGGTCGGATTTCACTCCGGTGGCAATCTTTCCGTTCCATCCGCCCTCCACGGACCCACTATGAGCCTAGGTCACGTACTACCCTCCCTCAGTTATAGCCACCACCGCCAAGCTTATCACATGCGACATACATAAAATGTTCCACATGACGGGCTACCTCAGCCTCATGACCCGACACCACATCCGCACTGCCCGCACACACTTTCAGTATTTTCCACTAGATAGAGGCCGTTATGACCTGCGTGGAGGCCGACCTCAATGCCGTCGCAACCTCGTTTGCATCGAACGACGAGGCGCGAACACAAAACTCCGCGACTTTCCGTCACGCAACCTTACTAAACCCATCGCGACCACCCTCGCCCCGCACACGCTTCCAAACACAACATGATAGACTTCTCGCAATGCTTCAACAATCGACACCACAGCCCCCATGTCACAGACCCGAAGCACTAACGACATTACATATATAAGAACCATAACCCCCGCTAAACCCACCTAACTTTCAACCGTTCAACTCCACTTTGGAAAATACTGGACGTTACTGCATGGCTAAACTTATACTACGGGCTCACGGGCCACCTCCTCGACGCTTATTATCAAACCGCCGACTTAACTCATTAAAACCATGAAAGAAACAGAAAAGGACATAAAGGTCCTCATTCAATTCCTATACCATATTGTCTATTTGTGCAAGGGTTCACAGGTGACCCCTTACATATGTAACATGTCATATCTGACCCCGTTTTTATATGTATATTTTGAGATGATGCTGTGCCCCACCTCAAATAGCTAATCTACGAGGCCATCTCGATTCAGTGCAAAATATCATATTGAAATCGGTGGTAGTGTAGCGAAGTAGTGCGCATTGGAACATGTGCTAGTCGGGGGCTTTCAGTTACTATAATTACGGCGCACAATACACTTTTCACCTACTCACCATGCGAGCTGAACTCTACCCGTATTGAACCATGCAAACACAGTTAGTGTGGAAGATAACGTACGCAAACGTAGTTACAGTCACAGTCCCGCAAACGGAACAGTTAAGGCGACAACCAGCCTACATGCGTGGTGTCGGGACAACAGAAGTGAGAGAGCTGTAGCCTAGCGACAGCTCTGTACCGAGTCAAACAGTTTATCGGTATGTCCGATCTAGACATGTACTAATCATATCTAGAGTAGCTTACAGTAGCTATCTGCAACTAATACGTATGCGGTATTACTTACAACACTCCCCCTGAAGGTAGCTACGGGATGAAGCGTTGCATTGGGTCTTGTCCTCCAAGGATCGCACTTCGGTGTCGTGCTAATGCAGGTCATGGGAGGGGTTTGGTGAGCATGTCAGCCACCATCTGGTCAGTGGGGAGGTACCTCAACTTGATGGTCCCTTGCTCCACGTGGTCTTTGAGAAAGTGCCACTTCAGGCCGATGTGTTTAGTCTTCTCGCTGACCAAGGCATTCTGGGAGTATGCAATGGCGCTTTGGTTGTCCTCCCAGATGGTGGTGGTTTCGGTGATGGGGGAGTCGAAGATTTCCCCCAGGAGTTGTCGGAGGTGGAGTCCCTCCTTGGTGGCGTCAGCCGCAGAGTAGTACTCGGCTTCACACGTGGATTGAGCCACACAAGTCTGTTGTTTGGACTTGTAACTGATTGGCCCGCGTCCGAGGGTGAAGAGATAGCCGGACCGAGACTTGCGGGTGCTGCTGTCGTTGGCCCAATCAGCGTCGGCAAAGCCTGTGAGTTGGAGACTGTGGTCCATGCCCCCCCCCAACGTCAGGCGCATGTCGATGGTGCCATGGAGGTAGCGGAGGACCTTTTTCAGAGCTTGCAAGTGTGCCTCGGTGGGCGAGGCTTGGGCAGAGCCGAGGATGCTCAACGCCGTGGAGACATCGGGGCGTGTACAAACGGCGGCGTACTGGAGGCTGCCCAGGAGGCTTGGGTAGACGTCCTTGGCCACTCCTGTGAGAGAAGGCGAGGTCAAGTGTGCAAGGCCGGCGAGGAAGCCGGGGTCCATCGGAAGGGACGACGGCTTAGAGTCAGACATGCCGTACTTGGCGAGGATGTCGCGCAGGTACTTGGACTGGTCCAGCGAGATTGTGCGCGTGGAGCGATCGCGGGTGATGTGCATGCCGAGGAGTTGGGAGAGGTCGCCTAGGTCCTTGATTTTGAACCGTGCTCCGAGTTGGGCTTTGAACGACGCGAGCCAGGTGGCATCATTGCAGGCCGCGGGAATGTCATCGACGTACATGGCGATCATGGCGAAGACGTGGCCGGCGCGATAGATGTAGATGCACGGGTCGGAGACGCATTGTTGCCATCCATGGTCGACGAGCCACGCACGAAGTAGCATGTTGAACTCGCGGGGGGACTGCTTAAGGCCGTAGAGGCAACGCTTGAGGTGACAAACCTTGGACGTTCCATCGGTGAAGCCGAGGGGCTGGCGGATGTACACATCCTCCCGGATGGGGGCGTAGAGAAACGCTGTGTCGATGTCAAGCTGGCAGAGTTCAAGGTCGCGGGCGGCTGCAATGGTCAGGAAGAGACGCAGGCTGGCCATGCGGATGACCGGGGAGAAGGTCTCCGTGTAGTCCAGTCCAGCACGTTGACTGCACCCCTTGGCGACGAACCGCGCTTTGAAGCGGGAGACGTCGCCGGCTGTATCCGACTTGACTTTAAAGATCCACATGCTGTTAACGACCATGCGGCCGGGGGGGAGGTCCACAAGGTCCCACGTGCCGTTGCTGATGAGGGAGGAATACTCCTGTTGCATAGCGGCTTGCCATTGGGGGGCTTGGGCGCTGTCCAGCGCAGCTCGGTAGGATTTTGGTTCCACACACTCTCGGGCGGAGAGGAGGGCGATGGCAGTAGGGGACGTGCCGGCAGGGGTGTGTGGGGGACCAGTGACAAGGTCGGGGACGTGAGGGTGCTCAAAGATGTCCTCTTGAGCTTTTCCTTGTTCAGGATCACAACACGCCGTTACGAGTGTGGGTGGGTATTCGGACAGGTGGGCAACCATATCGCCGTAGCGAATGGGGTGGGAGCGGAGCCGAGCATGGCGAGGGGTTGGCGGGGGGGGTAGGGGTGTGGGTGATGTGAGGTCAATGGGGTGGGATAGGGGTGAGGCTGCGGGGACGTCGTCCGAAGAGTCGGTGATGGCCGAGTCGACGGAGGGTTGTGTGTCGAAGCCTGGGGTGTCTTCCTGAAAGACAACATGTACGGAAGTGGTGATGCGACGCGTTTCCGGATTGTAGACACGATACCCGGGTGCGTCAGGGGGATAGCCCACCATGACGCCGCGAAATGCTTTTTCACTGAGTTTCCGACGTTGTTTGTCGGGGACCTTGGCGAAAACGGCGCAGCCGAAGACGCGGAACTTGGAGGCGTTGGGCACCGACGACGTAAGGAGTGTGAGGGGGACGCCCCCATTAGGTCCGACCGAGCGACTGTACGTGCGGTTGCGAAGGTACACAACAGTGCTGACAGCGCACGACCACATGGAGTTGGGAACGGCCATGTTGTGGAGCATCGCCGATGCATTGTCCCGGATGGTGCGCCAGGGACGTTCGGCCTTGCCGAGCATGTGGTGGGCGTATGGGGCAGAGAACTGTACCCCGACGCCGAGGTGTGCGCACATCCGGCGAGTGACAGCAGCTTCAAACACAGAGTCTGAGTCAAATTTGAGGACCGGTGCGAACGCGCCCGTCTGGGAGTGATGGCGGGCATGCAGGTGTTTGATGTCCAAGAGGATGGTTTCCAATTCCGAACATGCGTCGTCTTTAGACTTAAGGAACCGCACCCACATGTAGTTGGTGTGGTGGTCGATGACGAGCAAGCAGTAACGGAGGCCATGTGGGGAGGGGACATTGACCGGGCCCCAGAGGTCAGCGGACAGGTTGAGGAGGGGGTGGGATGGCTTCGCGCAAGCGGCTGTGTTGCGTGGTGCAGCTGTGGCTTTGTGCAGGAGACAAGAGTCGCACGAAACTTTGGTTACAGCGCTAGTTAACACAGGGCTAGTCGGGACACCGTGAGTATGTTGGGCCTGAAGGCTTTGCATGTTGAGGTGGCCATATCGACGGTGCCACAGGACGGGATCACACTGGGCAGTAAGGGCAACCTGAGGTGAGGGGTCAAGTGCCGGCGGTGCGGATGGGCTGGAGGGGAGGACCGGCTGGTGGGGAAGGAGGTAGAGACCGTTTCCGGACGGTTCTAGCACACCCATGCCTGTGGGTACCAAAAGCAAACCAGTGTCAGAGTTGGAGGGGAATATGAATTCACAACCGCTGTTAGTTTGCATCCAGCTCACACTAAGGAGTCGGCCGATACGCTGTGCTGAACGAGATGATAGGTCAGGGGTGTAGAGTGCATACACAGTGCGGTGAATGAGCTGGCCAGAGGCAAGTCTGACAGAAATTCGCACTGAGCCACTGCCCTTAACGTCAACGCCGACACCGCCCACGCGAGAGGGAGCGGAGGGGGGCGTGAATTTCACGAAGTCATCTCGGAACGCAGTGAGGTTAATCGAGCAGGCGGAATCAACGACCCAAAACTTTGACAGATTACGACCCGGGGCGAGGGAAGAGGAGAATGCCACAGAGCTGAATGGGACACTCACCTCGTCGTCAGCGTAGTCATCAGCGCAGTCCGCGAGGGTGGGTAGGCAGTCGGTGTCATCGGCGGGGGCGTCGTCGGCAGGGACGTCGCTCAGCAGCGCAGCGTGAGCAGAGGGGGTGCCGTCGGCGGCGCCGTACTTCTGGACTGTCAGCCTACGCTTGGCGAGATTCCACTTAAGGATAGCGTCATCCGTGGCAGTGCACGCGGACATGAGATGGTGGAGGCTGCCACAAACGCCACACTTGTTGGGTCGATGGCCGCGAGGGTTACGGTGTGGTGGGCCTCGACCGCTGTGCGAGCCGCGGCCTGCAGCGACGAACGCGGAGATGGGAGGAGGTGATATGGCCGGAGCGGGTGCGTCCGGAGCAGGGTCGTCTTCCATGTTGTGCGCAAGGTGGAGAATGCTGGCCATAACTTCATCAGCCGACATGATGTAGTCCGTGTCAAAGGCGTTGATGACGCATTGCTTCGCCTGACCGTGTGGGCCGCTGCTGGAAATACCGCGCAGCATGAGGAGACCGAGGTGGTGGGGGTGGATGGCAACGGAGCCATCAACCAGCTGGCATGTGTCGTTGTACTCGTCAAAGGTCTGGCGCATGTAGTGGACATAGTCACTGAGTGACTGACCAGGGCGCTGTCTGACCGTCAGGTTGTCTAAGAGGGACAAAGAGCGAGCAAAAGACCTACAGTCGAGGCGTTCACAAAGGATGTCCCACGCGGCAGCGGCGCAGTCAGGGCGTGCTGGAGAAACGCATTTCATGGCTTGGTCAGCGCGCTTATTCGCGCTGGCTGCATGGAGAAGCAGCGTGTAGGCGTAGTGTTGCGCTTGTTCGTCGAGCCAGACGCCGGAGTCACGGATGGCCAGCTGAGGAATGAGGTAAGCGGCCTTGATGGAGAGGAAATTAAGGAAGGTCCTCTTCCATTGCTTGAAGTCCGTGGTCGGGCACATGACGGGGACCGACATCTTCATGGACCGGTTGAGGGCGTCCTTGTCGAAGCCGGGGGCTTCGTGTGCCGCCCGGTTGATGACCACCGGGTCAATAGTGGGGCGACGACGGCCCCGGGGGGTGGGGTCGCCATGTTGGAGTGGGGGAGAGTGCCGGCCATGAAAGGGAGGAGGTGGTCCACCGGGAAAGGGAGAGCGGCCGGCCATGGGACGCGGAGGGCCGTACGAGTGCGGGTGGTCACGGTGGTCACGGTAGGGGGGGATGAAATGAGAGGGCGCCTCCGGGATATGGGGGCCGGGGTGTTGAAGGGCATATCCGGCGTGGGGGAAGGGGGGAGGTGGTGGGAGGTGATCAACCCGGATGTCGTGACGCGAGGGGTCGTAGTGCGCATCGGCACGCGCGGGCTCGCGGGGCGCATCGTGGCGGCGCTGTGCGACTGTGGGGTCGCCAACAGGGGCTGCAGCAGCAAAGAGTGTTTCTGCGTCCGGGGTTACGAAGCCAGGCTGGGGATGTTCAAGCAGGTGGAGGGTGTGGCCGTCGTGGCTGTCCCGGACGGATTCGAGTGGGGCATCGTGGCGGCGCTGAGCTACAGGGGGGTGCGGATTAGTACCCGCAGCAGCAACAGCACCCTCGGCCGACTGCGAGTCGAGACGAGCTGTTATGCTCGCCACTTGCGCAACGAGCAGCGCGAGAGTATCTGGGGGGTGATCGAGGGTGCTCTGGTGAGAGCCTGACTCAGGGGAACCAACAGGTGAAACAGGCGGGTTTTTTTGCGCCATTTCGACAGAGGGCAAAAAAGAAAGAGCTGGATGAAAAACAGGCAGCGGTAAAAACCGCTAGCCGGACTCGTGCCTAACAGCGGTATGCAAAGAGACGGCCTGATGCCCGCCGACCCCTCGGCATGTAGCCCCGGGGTGTCTCAGAGCACCTTTTCTGTATCCTCCACCCAGTGTGGGGCACAAGTCGAGGCCAAGGCCAGGACAGGTGGAGCGCTGCGCTGCGCTGGTGGGTGATTCGCTAGGCGAGGATAAAAAATAAAGATAAAAGGTAAGCTACGGCTGGCGTGCGACCTGTGGATGCGTATTCACCCGACAGTGCACCCCCCCGTTCTCCAGCTTGGACCTGTGTGCACCCTGGCCACACACGACGAGTGCGTCGGTGTGGGTGGCTGGCTATCTCCGTCGGGTGGCTGACTTAAGAGGGGTGGTGGCGGGTTTTAAAATCGCAGTTTATACTGGCGATACCGCCGACTACAGGTTGAAAGTACTAGGAGTCTAAGGAAACTTGCCTTCTGCGGGAGAGCTGTCGATCGCAGCTCGCCGAACCAGGTTGTCACGCGTGAGTGACGTGAGGCGAGGGCCCATAACCTATTGAACCATGCAAACACAGTTAGTGTGGAAGATAACGTACGCAAACGTAGTTACAGTCACAGTCCCGCAAACGGAACAGTTAAGGCGACAACCAGCCTACAGGCGTGGTGTCGGGACAACAGAAGTGAGAGAGCTGTAGCCTAGCGACAGCTCTGTACCGAGTCAAACAGTTTATCGGTATGTCCGATCTAGACATGTACTAATCATATCTAGAGTAGCTTACAGTAGCTATCTGCAACTAATACGTATGCGGTATTACTTACAACAACCCGTTCTTGTTCCGTGCGCGGAAGTGGTGGCCTTGGCCATCCTATTCGACGATGGTGATGACCATGGATGGTCTAGGGCCACTTACGGTGAGCATTTGGGCACTGCTACACTCAGCATGGGGGTCGTTAACACGGCAACGGACACTGCGGTACTAGTGCGATGGGAGGATGGTGATCATGTAGAGGTTCTACTCGAGGACATAGAACTTCACGGCCAGACCCTCCGAAGAGCCCGAACCGGCTTGGCTGGGTAGTTTGAGCCCCAAAAAAGAGGCGGGACCGATGAAAGGTGAGTGGGCGGTGCATGACGTGGCGTTGCTGAGGTAGAGCCGGAATCGGAGGAGGAGCCGATTTTAACGTACGCGCGAAGAAATACAAGGGCACTCAACACCGACTCGCCACTCGGCCAGCATTCCGGCGTCGCGTCGCTAAAGGTCCCCAGCGACGAATCACTCGACATGAATGCTTCCCTTGACAGCAGCAAAAGGCACGAGTCGGAGTCGGACGAACGAGGAACGAGTTGGGGTCGTGGGAGCAAGCGGTGGCCGGGGCCGTCGTGGTAGCGGCGTATCATTGCGCGGCCGCGCTTCCGCTCATAGGAGAGGCCGAGGGCGTGTCCGTGGTTGTGGACATGCAACCGACTCGCCGCCCGTCCAAGTTGAGATCCAACTCGCAGACAATGACTCGGGTGAGGAGGATTCGGCGCCGGAGGCCGAGTCCAAGCAAGAGTAAGAGCCCGGGCCCGGAGAGCATGATCCTTGAGGGCCTAATAGAGAAAAAGCGGTACGGCCGCAACATCGGCACATTCATTTGCAATGGACACCAACGCCGCCCAACTACCTTCATTAAGCTCCACAACTGCACGAAGAAGTCTTCTCTCGACTTCTTTTCGAGCACTTTTCATATAGACTTGTTGGAGACAACTGCTACGGAGATGACTCGGTGTGGGTTGGAGCTTCAGTTCGGCGGGAGATGGGAGGTCGCCCATGGGGAGGTGTGTCATGTTTTTGCTCACCCCCCCAAAGACTCCCACCACTTGCTAAACAACCTTGTCGGAGAGACTTTGCGGGGCCGCTGCAAGCGCCGCAGGTGCAAATATTGCTCGAATAAGACGCAACACCATTGCGCATGTGCCCATTGTGTAGAGGGACGGTTATGCATTATCATTTTTACGAAATATAGCCCCGCGCAAAATCACGAGTGCATAGTCAAGCGCAATGGTGGCATCCTGCCCCTCAACAAGTTGTCTCTTGCCGTGGCACAACAGTGGGTGGCAAGAAAGACTATTAAGGAGACTTGAAAGGAAGTTTTTGGATCTAGCTCAGCTTTTGGTGGTAAGAGCTCAATTAAGGTAGCAAAATCAAGCACGGACAAACAACAACATAATGTAACAAACGATAGCATATCTTCTCTCAGTTTTGCACCATGTTGTTATATCATGCTACTTGCATTATGGTCTACCCGTATGCGTATTTCGGAGTCATTATTCTTGACCAGTTATGGGGCATACTTATACATGAGATGACCCCCTAACATTAACAAATGTAAATAGTAACATGTGACCCAGTACGATACCCACCACCAACCATACGAGTTCACTGAAATTTGCCACCATACTTTCATTATGATATTCAATGAAGAGTTTGGATGTGGGTGAAACCATTTTACGCCGAATCTGAGGCCGATGGATGAAGTTACAATCTTTTCCGTGAAAGACCATGCCGAGCGCTATTCATTGCCGTCTCAAGTGGCTTAGACCCATGAATACATATTATCTGCATGGCCTCTATAATGCTCACAGCCGACCTGCATCTTCTACCACAGATTAAACATGCCTAGAGGAGCAACATACTGTAGAATGGGTGAATTTTGAGGTTATCTACATGTGATCACACCGGATGGGGGAAACCGAATGGGAAGGGTCACATTTGACCCCTTCCACGCGCAAATAGATGACAATATCCTCTCAAAATCCACTATCTCGATTGAAAATGGAGTATATACCCGTGACCTCTAGCCTTGCCCATTTTGCTCAATCCACGACACTCACTCGCCCACCCCTCATAATAAAACCCCTCCTCTCTTTATACCTCCCACCTATCCCATCAGTACTAAAGTCGGCCACGAAACGGTCACGTCCTGGCGCACAAGCCAACTCACGCCAATCCACATTTACCATGTTAGATTAGCTCAGCACCTCCGACACATAATCTCCCCCCCCCCCCCCCCCCCCCCCCCCCCCCAGGACGTGATAAACTACATCATGTAAAGAAATAGACTATGAAACTGACCGACCAGAGCTTATACCAGGTAGAATGGGCATCCGGACACATTATTACTACATGGGAAATCCGTACGCGAGTGTGTAGCCGAAGGCTTTTGTCCCCTTACCACCACTCCCTTCAATCACTATTTATCGACCCCCCTCCCTACCCGGCCTCCAACCTCTATGTCTACTGCCACTACCCCGTAAATGAAGAAGTAATATTGAAATGCAAGTCGTGCCCTATCTTTGCTTTCCACCCCCATTGCGCCGCTTTCAAAAACCCATCCCACGAGAACTATGATTGGTGCAGCCTCCACCTCACCGCACTTACTAAATGAATACATCTGCCCCGGGGCTCCGCGCCTACAACTCCACAGCAGCCGGACTCACATCGCTCACCACCTTCAACCTATCATGGAGTCATTCCCGAGCCGGGTCCCCACTTCTCCGCGCATAACCTAGCGCATGGCGGAAGACCGCGATGCACATCGATTACTCGCACATCAACTCCGATATCGATATGAAACCCGTAAGACGCTTTATTTTCCAGTACCACCTCACCCCATTGGACTTGGCCATTCTCCGCTGCCTCCCCTCCGGGAAACCTACCACCTCTACCAACTATTCCCGCCGGACCTCACCTCCCTTACATTCTTCTAGGAACCATAAATACTTATCTCTCGGGCGAGCACGGCCTCTTAAATTGATACCCCCATCCCCGGGGTGGCATACACTCTTCCCATAAAGTCCGTTACTAGTGAAATAGGGCCTTTCGCGTAGGGCGGGTGTTTATCATGTAGGGTTTCTAGGGTTTATCTGTACTTTAGCTCGTTGAAAAGGCGGACCGAGACTTGTGTTGACGGTGAAGTAAAGGAGGAAGCGGGGCACAAATGGGGCCCGTCACGGCTACGAACTGACGTATTAGGGTTTGCGGGTCAACCCCGATTTTGGGGCATACCCTGATTCGGGCGCCCCGGAATTCGGATTTTCCACACTTTGGCTCGTGAAAACTCCCGAAATCTGCGACACAACACGCGGTTTTATGATCCCAGCATGATGTTTGCAAACATGGGAGCACGTGGGTGTGATGGCATGTGCCGTTAAGATGCTTGACGTGGGTGGGATAGGGGCCGGAAACCCACAGCTTGGGAGGCTTAAAAAAGCCTAACTTTGACGTACGGTGTCAGATTCGAGCAAACCAAGTTGCAAATGGAAGCCCTTCCCCCAAGTAAATATAAGTTTTCAACTTAATTTTCGCGTACCGATTGGTTTTCGCGTCAAATCCGCCGTCCGATGCCATCCAGCCCCTCGTACAACCAACTAAAGTTTTTAGGGTTTCATGATCTGCCACATTCGCGCGGGGCTAGCAACCCTTGGACAGGTGGTACCCGCACACCCGCTCCGCCAATACGCTCAACAATCAGCGCTCTATATTTCGTCTATTCACGGCGTCACCCATTTCATGCCCCATGTTGGCATGGTGCCGTGCCATTTGCCGCATGCCAAACCAAGGCCCGTGCTAGGGTACTTTGAAAGCTCCCCGCAATTTCACGCCCGGCGATGCGAAAGCTTGAAAGGCCAGCGATCCGCGCGCTAGGGTGCTTATACTCCAAGTCAACCGTCCCTCAAGCCCAATAGGTCCCTAGCCCGTGCTCCTTGGCGGTATTTTCGGGCACTTGGCAAGAAAACCTAGTGCAAACGATATGCCATTCCCGGTATTGCCGCTCTGTAGGCGGCCGGGCGCAATACACTGGGCGGATACTCGTGCAATTGTGCAAACATGCTGAAAGCCCAATGTCGAGTACTCTCCCGGTTTATCGCGACACTACGTGCACCGAGCCACGCATAGTGGCGTGCATAACCTGCACATCCACAAATTTCGGCCTGCAAAATTTCGGCCGCAAATCCAACGTGTGTGCCCACAATAATCGGAGCGTGCCGATAGAGGTGCTCACGTCAGTGAACAACGCGCCGTGGTGTGTTGTTCGAAAGTCATTACTCTACCCCCCAATCGAATTGCATGGCCATCGCGGCTGTGCGTGGCGGGTAATTAAATGCGTGCCGCTAGTAACGGACTTTATAGGAAGAGTGTAGATAAATCGATGGGCCACCAGGGGTCCTACTACCATGATAGTACGCAATCATTTCTCTTGCTTACCGTCATGCTCGAAAATCGGAGTGGTAGTTTGTGAGCGTTAAACGAAATTACTACGAGCACATTCACGGCCACATATGAAGATAACTTCCAGAGAAATGGCATAGCGAGAGACGGTTATTGCCAACAAATATGATACGCTATGACTCTGAGGATACCATTGTCTAGCTTCATGGATATCACTTGGGTTCCATGACTGTGTTGTCAACGATTCTCTCGAACATCCACAACACAACGTGTTCTAGGGACCGTAGCGTGTAGATCACCGACCCGTTGATCGTATGCACAACGGGGAAATCAATCCACGTTTATGTGCAGCATAGGACATTCACCCCGGCCTTGCATGTTCGGGTGTAACCCTCGCACAATTCTAACTAATATGGAGGAGAGGCTTAGGGAAGGGCCATGAGCCTTTGCTAGAGCTATCGCTTTGTGCCGCGGCATGTTTAAATTAGATATCAATTTTGGAACAAATGCGCCCCTCTTCGGTCCACATCGCACAAGACGGAAATAGCCACCGTTCCCGATGACGACGGCAAAAACGTCCGAAACCATTGTATGATTGTAGCTTGTTGATGGACGATATGACTCGAAACGGCAACATGCTATGTATTTCGGAATTGGACAAAGGAGGGGGACACGAGAAGCACAACCTCCACCAATTATTGCGGTGGCTTCCACACCGCATGTTGGCAAGAGGTTGTAGCCACCCGTGCGCCCGCCGGAAACCCAAACAATTGGGTGATACAAGGTCGGTCTCGGGGTTTTGCAGAACCGAAACACAAACCAATGTAATACGCTTTTGCGGCAATCCCTATATCCATCCACCCAAGTTGGCCGAGCGTACGAAAGAATGTGATGGGTTATTATTAGTGCAAAGACATAAAAAGGAAAGCCCGTGGAATGGGCTCCCTTAGGTCGCGACAAGGCAATGCACGCGGGGGGACCCGATACACCGCCAATGCCAACTCCGAGGGGCACACGGCACTTGGCTTCTCTCATCGTCCCACGGCATGAGGAAGGCGGCGCGAGTTTTCAATGTGCATGTGCGATGTGATGCACAGTCATGCACGTGTGACTGTGGCACACGACAGGGGTGCATTAGGAGGAGGGTTGCGAAGACAAGGCATGGTCTGCCTCCGGCACTCGGCTCCACAATATGCACGACGCTTCCAGCCTGCAACGCCGAATATCACCACCGGCCCATGAACGACACCGACGCAAGCACGCAACTGACCCAAGACAAGTAAAATGCACACCAGCCGGGAAGAAAATCCTCCCCCTGGATAACTGCACAAGGTTGCCTTTCCAATAGGACAACACATGACAAGACACGACATCGGGGCACTCACCATGATGGGCTGACCACACGTCTTCGTGTCCGATACGCCCATTGCACCTGACGGCAGCAGATGGGCGACAAGAGAAGGGAGACATGGAGTCAATGCAAAGTTAAGCAAGCGGTTGGGTATGGCATGGCATGCAACCAACACGTATTCGAAACTCCTCAACCGCGGTGGGGGCCTTGCCTTCTCGGTCCCAGCTGCCCGGGCTATCACATGCGTCACGGTCGATCCCTGCGTCTAAAACACCACCAACCAACCAAGTTTGAGGAATCATTCAATGAGGACACGCATACCATTAATTCTCCCCCAAATCCTATAGCTGAGGACAGCGGAAAAATAGAGGTGAGAGAAAAAGGTGAGGGTGAGAGGGGGGGGGGGGGGGGGGGGGGGGGGTAGTCGTGCTGCAGCTACCGTTACGCATCGAGCCCCAAAGCGCTTGGCCATCACCCACAGCCGGTGGCTGCTGGGCGCCTGCTCAAGGGGAATGACATGGCTGAACAACAGGCAACAGCCCGCGAGCACCTTCCGCTGCTCTGCCTCAAGCTCAAACCGCACATCAGACACGGACGGCGCGGCGCCCTCCTGCGTCGCCACCTCATCCCCACAGTTTGCGAAAACAGCTCTGTGCACTCTCAATAACACCTGCGCAGCCCGGGAAACGGCAGTCCACAAACACATGCAAGTCGGGGGAGAGGTAGATGATGCCGCGATGGGCAGCGAGCACCAGGCGGAGGGTGAGGAGGCAGGGGAGAAGTTGGGCGGTACGTCTTTGACAACTGTAAGCATCCCCATCTCTGAGCATTCATCACGGTTCATGTCCAGCAGCGAGGCCCCTCGATAGCCTAACCGCGCCCCCGACGAAGGAAAGTATACGTACCTGTCACGCGCGCGCGCACACACACACGTACACACACATTGCAAATACTAGTTTAGTTGTTCTATATGTATACTTGTTGCATGTGTTCAGCGAGAGCATTTGCGTGTATACACACACACACACACACACACACACACACACACACACACACACACACACAGTTTAGTTGGTTTATGTCACGGGTAGTTTGGGGTGAAACACGGAGAAAGGAGTATAAGGAATCAGGAAGGGGAGAATACCGCTCGACGGTCACCAAATTCTCAGAGTGATCCGGCCACACGCTGTGGCTGTCGTCGACGATGAGCGACACAGCCTCCAGCCCCTCCAGACCGTGAGCAAACGATTTGGTCTGCCATCAGACAGACAAAATACAAAATGAGGCCAGCTCACCAGCGCCACCCACCCTCCCTTCCTCACTCACTCTATCTCACACACGCACGCGCGCGCGCGCACACTCACTGACTGTCTCGCAGACATATCTGCTCTCCCTCAATGGCAATTGCGTTCTCCTTCTCAACCCACCCTCCATCCTAACCCCCCTCTAAGACGAACGCACACACACACACACACACACACACACACACACACACACACACACACACACACACACACACACACACATAGTTTCTCTGACTCGTGCATGTAGACTGTGGGGTACCTGGTCAGTGGGCCCAGGCTCCATGCCGTTTCCTCCCTGCGCAATTATTCTCCCCTGGAAGAGCTGCCCCTCGGGGTCGAGTAGCTCCGCAATAGCTTCCGCATACGGCCGGTTACCCTACAACCAGTGCATGTCCCTCATAAGAACACTGCCGAACCTCGGAAGCTATCTACTGCGCACACAAGCGACCTTTGACTAAAATAATTAGAGGGCGAGAGAAAGGAGTGGTGGTGCTGTGTATGGGTGGGTCGAGGGCACGCACGTTGGTGTGGATCCACAGCTGAAAGTACAAAGCAGCGGAGGCCAAAAACTCTCGTGCTCCGGGGCGCAGCTTGGTCCACATGCCTACGGAATGCAAATAAAAGAGCTCCTTTTGTTTGACGTCTCCCACTCGCGCCACAAGCTTGGCTTCCGTCTCCTTCTCCACCTCGGACCACCTGCGCACCCAAGAACAGTGTCGTCAGATACAGCCCACCTAGTAGAGCCCCCCCCCCCCCCCCCCTTACCACTCCATCAACACAACGAATCAGCACACAAGGTGATATGACATGATGCGATGCAATACTATTATATTGAATAGACTAATCAGTGAGACCAGAACAAAATTAGAATACGACATAAACAAAAGAAAGTAAAAAAAAACAAAAAAAAAAACAAAAAAAAAACAAACAAACAAACAAACAAACATACACACAAACAACCAAAACCAAGACAATCAATCAATCAATCAACAAGAAGAAACACAGACACACAAACACACACACACACACACGCACATATGTATGTTAGAGAAGCTGACGCACGTGACAGAGTTGACGAGCGTGTGGTCCAGGTCCAACACCAACACCAGGCGTCGTTTACTCAGCAGGTCCCTCATGCGACCCATCTGCATGCTACCCGACCGCTGCAGCAGCTGCGGCGAACCCAGCTCATCTGCCTCCCCCTGCGGCCGACTCTGAGGCGTGGCGCTCTGTGGCGATGCAGCAGGCACCCCCATATCTGGCTGCCGTCGCGGCGTCCCACTGGGCGTAACGCTGTCACCGCGCAGAAATGCTGGGAGTAGACTACTCGGAAACTCTCCGACTTCGGGCATGAGGAAGGGAGTAGCGGCGGCAGGGGACTGTGGGGTTGACGCAGCGGGGCTGGGGAGCATGTGAGGCGGCATAGCCTGCTGCTGGCGTGGGTCCTGAGGGACGTATGCGGGGTTCGTGATCCCGCTTGCCGGTCGCTGAGCAGTCTCCAGCTCACACACCTCCGTCTGCTTTTGCAATGGACTGTTCTCCTCTTCATCGAAGTCGTCGATGCCAGGGAGGCCATCCTCCGCGCCCACCACGGGCGCCTTCCTTCTAACTGGCTCTGTAAACGCAATGACAAGGCACATTCAAAACGCATATGGAACGCAAACAAGGAATACTCGGAGCGTAACCTTCAACACTAAGTGGGCATCAAATGTCCACCAACGAGCCGCCATACCACCAGCATTATCCGTTGCAGTCGACTCGAGTTCAAAGCATTCGCCATACAGCGCCATCCCCTCATCGTTCTTGTCCTCGACGTCGTCGTCGCTCTCCTCGGCATCCTTTTTTCTATACTCTTCGGCGGCCGTGCTTTCTGCCGCAGCAGTCTCGCCTCCAGTGTCGTGTTTGCTCCACTTTCTAATGACATGGTCCTGCGGACGGCCAAGCCCAAAGGTGTCAGGCGCACGCACGGGTAGACCAAGTGGTAAGGGAGGAATGTGTCCTACTGCGCAACCCCCACTTTGAACGCCATAGACACTCACCCCCGGCTGATTGAATTGCTGCAACTCTTCGTCTGTCAGATCGGTACTCAGCTTCAGGCCGTGCCAGGTTACGCCCATCTCTGCAGCGTTCGCTTTGTGCTTCTTACCTGAATGTGGCAGAATGCATGAACACCCACATAACGAAAGTGAAACTATTTATACATTTTGTTCTCATTTTGCTGCATCATCATCAAAGCAGAGTGAAACAGACGTCAACGCCTAACGATAGGCCCCGACTCACCTTCGACATGATGCCTAATGATAGGCACCGTCTCTACAGCACCCTCCATGCCGTTCGCAAGGGCTTCACTCTTACACGACAAGTAACGGCAGCACACGGTGCACGCGAGTCGCGTGGTATTGTCGTCAGACAGCGCCGGGTCCACATTCCCCCTATTGTCGAATACCACCAACTCGCTTTCCCCGCCCTCTTTGCAATTCTTGAGGTGCTTCTCGCCTGCGACACACGTTGACACTACTTAACCCTTCCGTTTCTCACTACACCACCTGTCTCAATCCCTCATGGAAAAGGTCGACATGCCCCATCTCACAAATATAAGCAAACAAGCATCAAACAATGCAAGGCAATAAGCCCGCACACACTTTCCAGATGCCCCGCGATATGGGTGTTGAAGATCATCAGGTCGCTCAGAGTTGCACACATGTAGCAGGGTTTCACACGGATGAACAGGTTGCAAGAGAAGCAAATCACTCCGCATACAGAGCCACGCAAAAAACTTCGGAGAGAGTCTGGAAGATCTGGACGCGCCAACACAGCCTCAACGGCCGCCAGCCTCGCCCTCTTGCTATCTCCGTCAACAGGCACCTCTCGAGGGTCCCTACCCATCGCCGCCATCGCATCGGCCCGCCTAGCCTTCCTGCCTTTCTTCTTCAATAAGGTATTGGCTACGGGTGAGTTAGATTGAGTGGGGTTAGCTGACGCGGCATTGGTTGGACCGCTCAACTGAGAGACAACGCGACCGGATGCGGTGCGAGTGAATGTGAATACGCCACGAAGGCCGGGAGGAAGGACAGGAGGCTGTGAAGATGCGATATACGGTGCTGCCTGTGAGGGTGGCTGCTTCTTCTGCTGGGCTCGAGGCGGCGCGGGAGGAGGGGGGGGCGCATGTGACGGCTGCTGACGCTGCTCACCCCCCTGCTGGGTGAAGCCCTGCGGTGCGGGATAGTGGCCTCCCCAGATTGAAGAGGCTGAAAAAGATCCTCCTCCATTACCTGTGTTGTGCTGAGGAGCTGTTGGCCCACTCACCGGTCCTCCCGACATCTCGTGAGGAAGCAGACCATGCATGTGGGGTGCGGTGGGGTGGGTGGGTTGAAGCGAGGGCTGACTGTGATGGGTGGGGGGGGTGTTCCTGGAGGGAGGGTGTGGGAGAGGCGTGAAGGTAGACTGGGCAAAAGGGGGTCCGCTCTCTGGCGGAAAGTTCGGTGGTGGAGGCGGGACTCCTGACTGCTGCTGATGGAAAGGGCCGTTACCATGCAGACCAGACCTTGGAGCAGCGTTGTACGCTTCGAACCCGTTCTGGTGGTGCGAGGTTGGGTGAAGCATGTTTGGTGGTATGCCCTGACTGTGCATCGGGCGCTCCGGTTGAGGATTGAAACCAAACTGTGGAGGTCGAGGCCCAGAAGGGATGGAATCAGTGCCAGGTAGCCCAAAGCCGTGTGCGTGCTGCGAGGGTGCTATCTGCGGAGGGTAGAGTGGCATGTGCCCTCCCTGCATGTCGCCCTGCTGCTGCTGGCCGGGCGTGGGTGGGCGGAGGGCAGGCATGTTTGGCGGGTTGAGGCCTTGGGTGGGAGCGGGGGCAGGCGGATGGAAAGCTGACCAACTGTTGGAAGACATCCCCCCATTCGCAGGCAACCCGTTCATGTAGTTCGCTTCATTCCATCTCTGAGGGAAGGCAGTCCGGCACGACACAGAATAAGCCATCCTTAAATGAAAATGATAAAGACCGTGGCATGCATGGGTTATCAATTACGTTAAATGTGGGTGTACCGTGGCTCCTGGTTCTTGTCCTGCAGGAAAGGGGGCTGAGGTAGGCATGTCGTGAGGCGGAGCGGGCGCGGAGTGGAGAAGCGGAGGCTGCGAGAAGGGCGGCTGATGGATGTAGGCGGGCGCTGGAGGCTGCAGAGGTGGACGAGGTGCGCTGTACATCTGTTGTGTCTCAGAAGAGTGATGGGACGGGGGGGACACGGACGCAGGCGGCTCTCCTTCAAACAGGTCTGGTCGGCTGCGTTTCAGGCCCTGCAGTGCGACAGCTGGTCAGCAGCAGGAGCATAGGGCAGCATAGGTCGGTGCGGCCGCAGCATGTGCGGTATAAACATGTCCCCCGTAAATATTTTAGGTCGCAATGTTAAGGGGGGCAATGGAGATTAGCCTCGCACCGCCAGCTCGTTACGGTTGGCGTTGCTCCAGAACGTGGCGCGGTCAGCTGCATCCATCAGCTGCTGGACCGCACCGGAGCTGAGGAGGTCTGACCGCTGCTTCATCGTCAGCCCCGCTGTGAATACCAGCCGCATTGCGCGCATGACCTAGAGACACACACAAACACAATGTAATGAAAAGGTGGGTGTACATCGAAGACGAGCAGGAAAAGAGGGCGAGGAATGGGAACACACACACACACACGCACACGCACACACACACACACGCACACACGCGCACACACACACACACACACACACACACACACACACACACACACACATACACACACACACACACAATGTCGAGAAGACGTGGCTGTTCACCGGAGGTGAGACGGACAAGAAGAAATATGCAGCACTAAACGCCCCCTGTGGAAAAGATCACGAGATGGTCGAACCTGTGTTTGGAGGCTGGTGTCCTGGGCTGCTTCCATACTCTAAGGAGACAAAGAGGGATGATCTCAGATTGTGGGTACGGAAGTGGGGCTGTGTGAAAGGTGTGGAAATCAACAGGACAGCCGAATGGATAGCCAGGATAAAACTGGGGACTCACCTCCCCGAGGCACTGAAGTGCATCGCGGACCGCCATGCATGCCGTGATGGGAGCTCTGAGGGCACACAGGCCCAGTTCAGACATCGCAAGTCTAAGACACACAGACGAGGAGGAGTCCGTGGCGTAGGCGATTATGGGAATTTAGATGGGTTGGAGTGGTGGATCGATCTGGGATAGGTTGGGTGGGATATGGGGAAGATTGGGATATGGCATGAGACGGGATGATCGTGGTGTGCAGCGTGCAAGGTGGGGGCGACAAGGTTGCCTTTTACATGACTGGTGCTGCATTCACCCCGTCTGACCACAGCACATGCGTAGCTACGTCTAACAGTACGCTGAATGGACCTAATGTGACACTGTGTTCATCGACCTCATGACTGCATGTCCACCGCACACTTCAGAGCTCAAGCAGCCTGGGCAGAGTGCGTGGGCGCCCAGCTAACACAGTACGAATGACTCGCAGTCTGACGTATAAAACATGCAACTCTTAACGATAGACGTCAACCCAAAGTGATGATAAAAAACACAGTTTCAAATAAAGACTACCTTACAAAGGCATAAGGGTATACTTCATTGGCATGCATCTGCTTTCCTGTCGCCGTTCCACCTGGCGATGGGTGGACCATCGCCAGGTGGTAGGCTACCACTGAACAAGCTTTCACATCAGCCGGTGAAATAGTGACAGTAAACGACTATGGGCTCAGCATAATATTTTGGTATCGGATGTTATGAAAAAAATGAGACCCAATTCGACCGACAGCAAAGCCTCGGGGGAAACAGCCCGTGCTTTTTCGGCAGCTTATAGCCGTGGAGGCAATACGAAGCGAAAGAGATGGACAACAAGGAAGTGAGGGCGGGAGGAAGCAGTGGGCGACGTACTCCCTGACCGAGACAGAAGATACGGAGCCGAGCGCAGACAGCCGTTGCTGCAACAGCGTCTGCGTCTGCGACTGCGTAACCTGTGGTTCTTTCCCCACCCGTGGATTCTTCTGCAGTTCCTGCTGCGTCTTCCATAGTTCTTTATCCAAACGTTCCCTCTCAACCTTAGCTGCCTTGTGCTTACGCTGCGTGGTACCCTCGCGGCGCTGCCGTATATTTCTTCGACTGTCGGGCTGCTGCTTGTCGTTGCCGCGGCGGCCGTAACGACTCACCCGCGGCGGCGGGGAGGCAGCACGGCGGCTATCCGGTGGCCGGGGCCCCCGATGTCTATTTCGGCGCCGACGTGAAGGAGAAGCTAAGCGTGGGGAGCATGACCGTGGGGAAGAGGGCCGGCGGGATCGGCGCGAGCGAGGAGAGCGGCTACGCGAGCGGGGGGCCGACGGCAGCCGACCTGCGTCCCCCGAATCCGGCTCACCGGCTATCTCCCCCTCCTCCAACTCCTCTTCGTCCTGTCCCGCAACACACCCACCGCCCGGTTCCGGGCGAAGGATGATATCTCCGCCAACCTCACCCTCCTCCATCGCGCGTGTTTTTGTTGCAAGCCAGCGAGTAGCGGGAGCAGTTACTGGCGTCGGGAGCAGCCGTCCAAGCAGTGATCTGCTGCAACCCGCCGCGCCTTTGCCCACCTCTATCGATGATTTATTATTGGATGTGGTGTCAAACCGGTGACTTACCTAACCTGGTAGTATATATATTTTTTGGTGTAGGTACACGCCTGTATACAAAATATATTTTCTTACTGCAGGGCGCGCGCTGACACGCGCGAGGGTGCGGAGTACGGAGTTCCCTTCTAGGCACGCGTGGGATTGTTGCTTATAAAATGATTGGAAGGGAAAGGCAAGAATGAAATGCATGGGAGGTGGAAGATGGTAGATCTATGGATGAAATGGCTGATGCGGGTGACGGAGACGTGGGCGGCGATGCTTGAGATGGGATTGGGTCCGGATGTGACATTTGACTGGAATTAGATGTTGTGTACACATCAATTCGAATGCGTGATTGTTAGATATCCACACATATGATATGATGAAAGTGTCAATCCTCGGAGTACGTGAATAATTTGGGGAGCATAAGAATCACGACGGCACGCACGCTTGGTAATGCGTGACTTTGTTGGCGAGGTCCTTGCCGCATGCCCTCACAACGATGGGTGGTGAGGCAACGGGGTGTTCTTCCTTCAAATGGTATCTCGGAACTTCCACAGTCGCATGCTTTGCGTCCAATGCAGTTGCGGTGTAGTGGTTGCACTCGCCGCGATGGTGGCAGAAGATTTCGCAGCACGGGTACTCCGCGTTGTCGAAAACTACAATGAAGGGCCGCTAGAAAGCGATGGCGAATAGCCTAAGGGTGGAATACAACATCCACGAGCATACGGACAGAGTGGTGCCGGGAGAGGGCGGTTCCTCATCGAGAGTGCCGGGCCGCAGCATATTTTCAATCTTGTCGTCTAGATCGGTAATGCCTTCGATGAGCAAGAACTCCTTGGAGTGAAGCTACTTGACGTCGTTGTTGTTGGAGGCAGCCGGGAAGCGTAGCGTTAAGTAAACGGTTGTGGGCATGACCGCAACATGGCCGTCCGTAAGGTCGTGACAAACGCAGTGCATAGGGATGCCGAAGATGTGCGGACGCACCACCATGGCTCGCGGCATGTCTCCGAGGGTCAATACCGGCGCGTCCGGTGACGGGTGTCGCGCGGTCGGCGCCCGCCGGCTGCGCGGCGGCGGCGGCCCCGGAGTGGGGTGCGCTCGCACGCCCATCGGTACCTACCTCTATCAGCACGCGGTGGGCGTTGGTAACCATGTAGCCGTGGCAGGCTTGGCACGGTAGGGGGCTAAACGAGGTACCGGTAGCTGCGATCCGCGGGATAAGCTGTTGTCGGGAAGCCATGTACATAGGGATTTGGAGAAATATAATATCCGTACACCAACACTAAGATCTCCCGCTCGAGCCGTCCGATATGTTTTTCGCAAATACTCTCCCATACGGCGGCGGCGGTGGTTGCGAAATATGTTTTGGCGAACGGGGGTACGGACGGATCAGCGGTGGAACGCGGGTGTTGGAGATGGCGGCGGGAAGCCGGGAAGCAGCGCCATGGCAAGGCGCTCGCTAGCACTCGTCCAACCCTATGAGATTCGAGTCTCCTATGGGGGCGAAGCTAGGAGCTACGCAGGACGGATGAGGGTCGCAGCCGGAGGAGCGGCACGGTCAGGCGGCGGAGGTCCACATGATCGACCGCCGCCAGAAAACCCGGTACTGAGGGTTTTCAGAAAATAAACCTTACCTTCTAGTGTTTACCCTAGGGCTCGTTTTGCCAAAGATGTCAGCTTGTTTACAATTTGGCCAAAAGACACCCACAGACAGGGTCTGGGGGTCGATTAGCGCAGGATTACAGGGATGGGTGGGTGGGTTCGCGCGAAGCCTAGATTGGCTGAGCGCGAAATCAGAGAGTGCCTAGGCTCGTGGCTAGCTACGGCTTATAAGGCACGGGCTAGCTAGAGCTGACCGTTGGGGAAGTCGTTGGTCGTTGGCTGCGTCTAACTGTTCGGGCAAGGTGGTTGCCCTGCAGGTGAGACGCGCCGATATTAACGGTAACATTAACCGCTAGAGTTACTGTCCCGTACACATGATATTGGATATGCAAACCTCTAGATTCAAATCAATCTGACCATTTACCCTAGGACACGTTTTGCCAGTAACCTAAAGCCAAAGGCTTGCACAGCCAGAATTAGTGTTGCGGGGGGGACGGAGTGAGCCAGCCGAAGAACCGCCAAGCAGCAGGTGTTGGGGTCATGGTTGGGTCAATATATTTGCCTTCGGTCACAGAGCTGTTCTTGGCCCAGCCACCCATAAATTTGATTACGGGGAGGGGCGCGCCGATGCAGCTGGCAACGGACGCTGCACCTTTCTGTAGGCTGTGCGACGTCCACTTGAAACCGGCGGGTGCGGATGAGTTGACGGTGCGGAGGGCGAGGGTGAGCCAGGTGGAGATGGTGGACGCGGCGCCCCACTCGGTAGAAGGTTCGGAAGGTGAGAAGCTCCAAAAGGCGAGTGGGGGTGGCGTGTTGTAGAATTTGTTGCAAAAGGTCGCGCGCTGCTCCGTGTAGTAGTCGAGCAGGTCTGCCAAGACGGGGTTAGCGGCTACAGGGATAGCGATGACAGGTTTATCGGCCGCGTCGCGGCGTTGGTCCCCTTTAGATTTGCGCACGAATAGGCAGATTTGTTGAGAGGGCCTGTCGACCACTAGGTCGCCGGTCTAGCAGCGGGCGCCAGTTTCGGCGCGGCAGAAAAACATGTAATTGACACACACCGCTAAATAGGCTCTGAAGCGCTGCATCTGAGGGAGGGAAGCAGGGGTCCACGCGAAAGTTCTGTGTAAGGTGTTGGCGGCGTGTAGGATGTCCAGAGCGACTTGTGCGGGTAGCGGGAGGCGAGCGGCGGTGGGCAGTAGGCGGTGCTGTAGCATTTCGAGGCCACGGCGGGCGTCCGCCAGGAGTTCGCCCACGGCGATAGGTTGGCGCCGGTGGTCGCGGAAGAACTTGTTAATTGCGGAGAAGTAAGGTTGCAGCGAGCTGGCAGCGACCGTTCCCAAGAGGGCTAGCCAGGCCGTGTAGCGGACCATCGTGGCCGGCGTGGCCTGTAGCGGGGCGATATTTTCCTCTGCACAAAAAATAAAAAACTGTCTGATTGCGCTCTGGTAGCTCGAGTACGTAGAGGGCGCTAGCGAGTTGCTGAGTAGGGCAACCGCTGTAACCCCGAGCTTATCTGATCCTAGGAGGTCTTGAAAAGTTTCAACCAGTTCGGAGGACCAGGGCGACTGTGCTGCTTCGCGGCGTAATCCGTAGCGCGGCGGTCCTGTACGCAGAGGGGGGACGTGCTGTACATGAGTATTTAATCGGTCCGGGCGTATCGCCCGGCCAATCGCACCGCGTCGATTGTAGAGCCAAGAGGGGGTGATAGCCGAAAGGCCACGATGCTCCACGCGGGAGGTCCGACCCCTTCGCGCTTGCCTAGCCTGCCGGGAAAGAACAGGTCGCAGGACGCTGGGAAGTGCACGGTCTCGGTGGCCAAGCGGGCGAACGCGTGGTACCACGTTTTGTTTCGCCAGTAGGGGGCGATGACAGTCGCCGCGGCTTGGGCTTGTTCGAGTTTTGCGGCGAGTGCTGGTAGGGCAGACCAAGGGGGGTTGCAGTAGTTGTTCTCGCGTTTCCACGCTGCGTCGGGGAGGTGTAGGCAGTCGATGTCCTCGCACAGGGGGTCGCGCCAGCGGGCGTTGAAGCGCGGCAGTTGCGTGTTGAGCATAGAAGCGAAACGGTCGATCGTATGCGGGCCCCGCCGGCGCTGAAGGTGGTCGAAGAGTTGTGGGTTTAGTTGCCAGTCTTCGGAGTCCATCTCGCGGCTGAGCGTGTCGGCCCAGACGTTGGCGGCCGACCGGATGTAGCGTGGGCGGATGTGGATGTCGTTGGTGTCGAGTAGGAACCACAAACGCCGGAGTTCGGTCATCATGACGGGCGACCGGGATGTAAGCTTGGTTAGGACGGCGACCACGGCAGTGTTGTCCTCGTGGAGGAGGACTTGTCGTCCTCGGAGTTGCGGTAGAAAGGATTCGACCGCGTGCCGGACCGCTCGAAGCTCCTTCCACGTAATGTGTTGGAGGCGGTCGGGGGCGCTCCAAAACCCCCGGGCTTGGTAATTGGCGTCCTCGTTGAGGACGGCCCCCCATCCGTAGTCGCTCGAGTCGGCGTGCAAATAGGCGGTCTCGATGGGCTTGTAGATTGACCGGCCGTTGTGTTGGGAGAGTACCGTACGCCACCACTCGAGGTCGCGTCGAAGTTGGTGGGTGAGGCGCACGCGTCCTCCCCAACCGGTACGGGTAGCCAAGACGTTGTGGAGCTCGCGCAAAAAGAATCGGGCGGGCGCGATGGCGAGGTAGAGAAATTGCGCTTTCCCCGCGAAGGCTGCGAGTTGGCGTGTGGGTAGCCATCGTGCGTTGGACGCTGCTCGTCCGAGCAAGGACGAAGCGTGTTGTGCGAGGTGTCGCAGTTTTTCGAGTGGGGCGCGAAACTCGCCGCGTCGTAAATCCACCGTGAGGCTCAAGTGGTCGCCGACTTGCGTTGGTGTCCACACACCTTTCTTGGGGTTGCGTTGTAGGCCGAGGCTGTCTAGCAGGGCTTGGACGCGCTGCCGAAGTAGTAGTGCCTCGTCGTACGAATCCGCCAAGAAGAGGAAGTCGTCCATGTAGGGGAGGAGTCGGGTTCCTCGCCATCGCGCGTTCCGGAGGAAGCGCTTGGACGGGCGGCGTGGGCCGGCCGGTGTAGATGCGGGAGTGGGAGGTGGTGGGCGGCGTAGGTGGTTCGTAAACACTTGCGTGAGCTTGCTAAAGTAGTAGGCGGAGCCCGACCACCCCATGGGGAGGCACGCGAGGCGCCATAGGGTGCCGCGGTAGTTGACCGTGAAGTAGTCTCGGTCTTCCTCCCGGATGCCAAGGGTGTAGTACCCATCGGTGAGGTCGAGTGAGACGAAGTAGTCCCCCGGTCGAGATAGATGGCGGAGGTGCTTGAGGGTCACGCAAGTCATGTTGAATGTTGAGCAATAGCGGTTGAGTTCTTGAAGGTCGATAATCAAGCGCCATTGATTGCATCCGGGTTTTGGCACCAAGAACATCCGGGAGACGTAGCGGGGGTTCGTAGAGCGCTCCCACGCGCCGCAAGCCTCGAAGCGTGGTAGTTCCGAGTTGAGAAACTCGAGTTGGTCGGGTGTGGCGTCTAGCATGGAGATGCCATGGTTGAACGGCTTGGGACGTAGGCCGTGCTTGAACTTCACACGTACGCCGTGGCGGATCCAACTTAGGACTTGGCCGGTCGCGCCGATGCGCTCCCACTCCCGCCATTTTCGACGTACGCGGTGGCGCATGAAGGAAGATGTCGGGGAGCAGGAATCGGCGCGGCGGGCCACACCATCATTTCTTGCTTGGGGTTTTAGCCGAGTCGGTCGGCTTGGGGAGTGGAGCGGCTCGTGCCGCGGCTGCTGCTGCAGCAGCGGCCTTGCGTTTGTCGGCGGCGGCTTTGCGGGTTCGAGCGTCGGGGCCGGTGGGCTTGTCCGGCGTGACCTTTGCGAAAGCGGCGCCGGCGGCGGCTTTGCTGGCGGCGTGTAAGCTGACTTCAAGCGTGCGGTCGACGAAAGCTTGGCGTAGCGCGTCCAATGGGCCGGAGACCGCGGTAGGGCGCGGTCGGCAAAAGCGCTCGTGTGCCAATTCGGCAAACACGCGGTCCGCATCTGTGCTCGTTTGTCCGCCCTTGATGAGGCGGAGGAAGCCCAATCGAGTACGGGCGGCCTCCTCCGTCGCTGCGTGGGTGCGATGGCCCGCTCGGATGAGGGCAATCGCTGCCGCTTGCTCTGTAGGTAGAGGTGGGCCGTGCGACAACGTGTCCAAAGCCTCGCCAATTGCCGCGTTGGCGCAACTGTCGAAGAAGGCATAGCACCCGATGTGTAGGTACTCGTCGTATGCCGCTTGGGTGCGTTTGTCGCTTAGAGCGCGGGCGGTGTCGTCCGTGAGAGTCCATAGACGTGGCTCCTCGACGTCTCGAGGGGGACGTTCGAGGCCGGCCGGGATGACTTCGCCGTAGTAGGTGAAGTCGACAAACTCGGCCGCGGAGGGGTCGGGTTCGAGACTGCATTCGCGCGAAGCCTAGATTGGCTGAGCGCGAAATCAGAGAGTGCCTAGGCTCGTGGCTAGCTACGGCTTATAAGGCACGGGCTAGCTAGAGCTGACCGTTGGGGAAGTCGTTGGTCGTTGGCTGCGTCTAACTGTTCGGGCAAGGTGGTTGCCCTGCAGGTGAGACGCGCCGATATTAACGGTAACAGTAACCGCTAGAGTTACTGTCCCGTACACATGATATTGGATATGCAAACCTCTAGATTCAAATCAATCCCATCTGACCATATGTGTATATTGGTAATGGTACACAGCTGTACCTGTATACAAAATATATTTTTCTTACTGCAGGGCGCG
>JAPMLY010002419.1:0-57561 GCA_026401115.1 Tetraselmis chui
GAGGAAGCGTAGGGTACCGACGGGAGGGGGGGGGGAGGAGTTCCAGTCAGATAGGAGATTGAGAGAGCGGGCGAGGAGGTCGGGCGGAGGAGGGTGATGAAGAGAGTCGATCCATGTGGCTGAGGTGTGAGTTAGGTGTAGGAGGCCGAAGTGTGAGTGTTGCCATGTGAGGATCACGAGAGAGTGGTTAGGCGTCCCCGGACGGGGGGGGGCGCTTCGGTTGGCGAGATTAGTCCAGTGGCTGGGGAATTGGGAGTTGTTGTGGTGGTTATCGACTTCGTTGTTAGTGATAACTGTGTACGAGGCGGTGGGAGTGGAGTGGAGTTTGGATAACGTCGTAGCAAGGCAGTAGAGGTTGGAGAGGTCCTGGTAACGACCCCATTGGAAGGATAGCACCGCAGAGGAATCGAGGCAGCCGATGGGTGTAGGGAGGCCGTATTCAAGGTTTAGGTCGAAGAGGTAGTTATGTAGGACGGTGCAACAGGTGCGTGGAGTAAAGTGGGCCGGGAGAGTTGGCGGAAGCATGGAGGTAGTAGTGTGTCGTCGGATGTCTAGCTGGGGGGTGGGGGGTTGGTTGTGGGGTCTAACCTCTGGGCCTTGAGGCCCGTCGTGTGGGGGACTAATGATGATAAGCGGCCTTGCCGGCCGAGGCTTGTGGAGGGCGAGGGTGTGAGGCTCCGGAGGGTCCGTTCGTCGACGTCATGCGCATTTCGGCGAGTAGAAGCTCCTTGGAACGGGTGGTCTTCTGGAGCTTAAGAGAGGGTGGTAAGTGTAGGGATGGCGGGGAGAGGATGAGAGGGTAGGGGAGGGGGGATTGAAAAACTGTAATCAAGGTGTGGTAGGTATTAGAAGGAGGGCGATAGTGGGGAACTGTGACAGGGGGGGCTGTCGATATCATATCAAAAGTGCTTCGGGGCTTCCGAGAGAAGCCTCGGAGCAGGCCTAAAGGAAGTGGGGACTGTAGGGGCGGGGGAGTACGTGTATCGCTGGGACTGTTACGGGTTCGGGACTGCCAGACTGATTCTGTAAGGGAGGGGCGATATTTCCGGGGCAGGGGGGTGCGCGGGGGGGCGGGTGATCGGTTAATTATTCGGGTAGAGCGGGTCGGGTGGGCTAAACTCTGCAGGGGAAGCACTGCCATTATCACAGCGACGGGCGAGTAGGGCAGAGCATGGGGCGTGTAAAAGGGGGGAGGGAGAGCGAGTGCACTAGGTTCTACAGTGTGGTAATCGCAGGTAAGCGCTAGTGTCTGTTGAGTTAGGCGTGTTATCGCGGTAAAGGTAAAAAAGGGAAGAAAGGTAAAATAGAAAAGGATGAAGCGGAGAGGAGCAACGACTGGAGCGAGTGAGGGATAGAGCGAGGGAGCAGGGGGAGGGCAGCAGGAAGAGGGGAGACGGGGGTGTCTGATCAGGGCGGTGGTGAGTGCAGTTGTAAGAATCAGGCCTGTAAATAAAATTTCTAAGGAAGACGACTTTTTGCGAGTTACAGGGTGATGCATTATTGATCGAACTGTGCAGCTCTTTGGCTGGGAAGCATTAAGGTGGGGAGAGGGTTTCGATTTAAGTGCGCTGATGACCAGTGTATCAGTGCAGGCTAGCAGGAGGGGTCGCTGGGTAATATACAGGGCCGTATTGTGGGACGGGGGGTGGCGGTCGGCGAGCGGCGAGTTCGGGCGAGAGGGAGCGTGTAGGGCAAGGGCCGGCGCGACAGGCCAGGCAATTTGAGCAGCTGCGAGTGGACTAGTGTAGTTGCGGGGTAGGTGGGTAGCATGAGAGGGGAGGGGGCGTCGGTGAGTACAGATCAGGGCAGTGGCTTGTGCAGGGGCAGGGATCAGGCCTGTATAATAATTTTTTTTTCTCTGATTAAAGAAGATGATTTTCGAGGTACATGATGGTGCATTAGTGGTCGAACTTTACAGCACAGTGGTTGGGACGCACTAAGGTGTGGGAAAGGTATCGGTTTAAGTGCGCTGGTTACGAGAGTATCAGCGGGGGTTAGCGGGAGGGGACGGGAGGTGTTAGACTGGTCCTTACTGTGGGACAGAGCGGGACGATCGCACCAGTACGGGTCGTCTGTGGGGGTTGTTGAGTCAGCGGCCCGTCCCAGGTCAGTGGTTGACCTAGGAGCGGCGAGGACCGGAGGCGTCCGGAGTCCTCTGACTGATGAGTATTCCAAAGCGGTGCCCAATTCTTGGGCGGATGGGGGTGGTTGGGGCACAGTGTTGAGTAGAGCGAGCGGATGTCCCGCTTGATAGCTCCGGGGGTTGTAAGGGTCCGCGGTGGGCGCCTTCACGGGCCGATCCCGCAATGGCATAAGCATCTGCCTGTAGGTGGGGGGGGGGGTAGGGGTCGAAGACATGGCGTTCGAGCAGGATTTCGAGTGGTGGAGATAAGTAGTGGAGTTGAGTGTGGCTTTTCGAGTAGGTGTTTGAGAGTAGTGCGCGTGTTGGCTGCACGCGACCAGGTCCGATGGGGCCTGGGTTTGGTGGATGTTGGCGGCGGACAGGGACGTCCGGACGCTCGGAGGGGCGCGATGTGGCGCGCCGCCTACCGGGGAAGAGACTTTTTGTAAGCGATGTGGTTTTTTGGTGTGTCGCAGTACTTTGACGGGTACATGTGTGGTTTTCGAAGTGGATGGCGCGATAGCTGTCGGGGGGGTGAAATTCAAATCCCTGGAAGCTGCGCCTTTGAGTGTGTACCGTCTGGTGTCGCTACGGATCCACTGACCATTTTGAGCTAGGCTCGGGTGGGGAGAGGTGAATGGTATACGCTGTTCAGCGGCCCTGTCCACCAGTCTTGCGCTCGATGGGAGGCCAGGCCCAGAGCGAAGACGATCGGCGTTGCTCATTCGAGCTACCGACCCATCCCCGTTTTTTGAGGTTCAGTAGTACTTTAGTAGTACTTTGGATCTTTTTACTGTCTTTAGTGACGGTAGGATGCGTTTTTTTTTCAAAAGTTCAGTCGTTGCGTCATCATGAGACGCTGCAAAAGCCGTAGGCGTTGGAGGCTCCGTTGTATGTGATTGCACACGACTCTCGATGCGCATGCCATTTTGACGAAGTTCACGCTTGACGGTATCCATGCTGAAGTTGTGTATGTCCCATGTGCCGGTGATGGAGTGGTATTCGCTGCGCAGGCCCTTCACCAAGTACATGATGATACGCCGGTCGTGGACGGCGTCCCAGCTCGGGCAAGTTGTCGTTCTAGTAGTCGATCTAACCGATTCATGTATTGAATGTCGCTCTCGCCGTCCGCTTGCGGCGTGTATAAGTCCTGCAACAACTCCGTACACGGGTAAATACTACAGTCCTCATAATGATTGACTAACGCGGTCCACGCAGTGTTGCCGCAGGTCTGTTCAACCTCGCTAACATTTTCGATGGTCGACATATCGTCCTCCGGCAGCGCAAGAATCAATGTGGAGTACATGTCGACTTGTTGTTGAGAGGAAGCGGCACCATCCGACGACACAGCCGGAGCCCACTTTTGCATCAGGCCAAATGCACGGAAACGTTTCTTTCACTCGTCAAAATCACGTCTATCCCCACTGAAGTTGGGTAGTTCTACGGAGTCCATGACAAGTGCGTCGGATGCGCGCTCAGGTGCAACAGAAAACCAGGAAGTGTTACAAAGAAAAGCACCAAGTACCGGTCAAGAGGCGGGCAACACGGCTCAGAAAAGGAGACGACAAAGGGCTGACCGAAGACGCAGATGTACTCATGGAGTCTATACGGCCAAGGCAATCATAAACGTGTCTCAAAAGGTCGGTCGAGTCACGTCGTAGAGGAGTGCTAGTACAGTTGTGGTAAGATGCCTTTCCAAAATTCAGCCGGACCACTATAGGTTTTCATGAGAGAAGGAAAATGGCAGGTGACAAGGTCCGGAATCGAATAAAATTCCAGAAAGCGCCAAGCTAGATTAAAAGCAAGCCGATCTTCACGTCACATGATTCGGTGTTCAGGGGTTCAAGGCTCCAAGTGACACAAACATGTCGCAACGAACCGAGTATCGAAATAAAGCTACAATCACAAGCAAGAGCAAGCTACTTTTGTGAGCCAGGCGCACCTCACGTATCGTGCGACACCACAAACGTCTACCAAACTTCAAGAAGCCAGCCTTAGGTTCTAGTCAAGACAAATGACTTAAAAAACTAGCAACTTGAGGGCCCATAACATGTTAAAGTTGAGGGGGCGATAAGGAAAATGCTTACACTCACTGAGTGACACTGCATGTTATCTCACCCTAAGCAAGTGCCTAGCACTTGCCTATCACAGGACACGCACCCACCTTATGGTGAGCACGGGCTAATGTATATTCTGAGCCTTTAGATGATATCTAACGCTGAGCAACTTGCCACCATCAGCAGCATAATCCACTCTATTGTTGATTCATTGGCTCGTCATCTTATAGTGTTGAGTAACAACCGTACTATCACAATACTTCTCGACCAACATTGCAACTTGATTACCACATAACGATATGTCTCTCAACAGAGTCTACAGATTGCATGGACTACCTCGAGTGTTGATTAGTGACCGCGACCCGAAAATTGTTAGGTCTACATCAAGACCTAACCAATACCAGCCATGTAACCAATCCTATACCAGCCAAATTCAAATTTCTACAGAATACAACATACGTATCATTAGTATCTACGATTCCAGCCTTAGTACAACATCCATATCCATTATGCTCAGCATCAGTGACACTCGTACAATGCCACAACAGTAACCAACCCACATACGGCCAATAACAACCCGTAACATCTTGACATGTCGGTATCAAGCCTGTGCTCAGCCAAGTAAGTCACGTAGAGCACTTCGGAGGGGCCAACACTGATTTAACAATGCATCTTGCTATCAATATTCCTCTCGTCTTTGCCAAAATCCATTTCATTTGCTTATAAATTCGTTTTATCTATCAAAAATCATCAGTGGCTTCTAGCATACAATTTGGAGACGCCTTGGAACCCACACACGGCTCAACATGTCTTCCACTCAACACCCGGAGACGGATGGATTGAAAGAGCGCGTAAACAACACGTTTCGGCAACATCTACGTTGTGTTTGTTGCTACGGCGGATCAAATTGAACATACCTCTTGCCTCAAGCAGTGAAATTTTTGTACAACGTTACTCGTGCGCTCGGAATTTAGCACACTCCCTTTAAGGTAAGTTTTTGATTCTCTCATGAGGAGCCTCTTGACCTGTTGTTCAACATGCGACTTTCGGTTCCGATTTCGCAAGAGGCGTTAGAGGGGTAAAATTATTAAAGAAGGTACACGCTCTAGTACGTTTAGTGTTACAACTACACAAAGATGAGATGCAAGCTCGTTCAGATCCATCGACAACACCGCACTTCGTTCGGGAAGACAAGGGGACATTGGCTACAAAGAATCTCTTCTTACGTGGATAGCCAACATGAAGCTACGTGATCAACCGCTTGGACCTTTTTCAGTCGAAAAGCAGATTGAGAAACACAATTACATATTGTGACTACTAGTGATATATCGCTTACACCATGTGTCTCACATCAACTACTTAAGACCTTGCTCTACAGCTCCGCTAGGACCTGTTGTACCGGTGAATTTTCTAGACAACGACGACGAGGAGTTCGACGTCTCTCACATCTTTGTTGTGTGCATCAAGTCGCTACTTGGATGACGAGGCAAATATTTGCTTTTCATGACACGTTTCAATCATGACGACATTCCACGTGTCTCGCACCGACTAAACGAAGTCCATCGTACAATGGCGTTAAAAGAACTATTGGAGACGCCCCAATGGCACACGTTTGCCAAGACTTAAGTGTACATCGACTTCATGCACGCCTAACGCGCATTTCTGAGTCCCCGTAACTATTTCAGTAAAGGGGCTTAGACCACGGAGATCTGCCTCACGGCTACCCTCAAGGTTAGTCAAGAAGGGGAGGGTACGAGTGTGACGAGTAAAGTCATGCAATAATACGTAGTTGCATGAAATTTTACAAGTACTCGTTACTAAATCTAGTTCGCGCTTTTCCATCGGAAGGATGTACATCAACGTGAGTACGTCGCTACATTTTTGCTAAGGGTATTGATGCGCACTATAGCAACAGTACCCCCCGCTATGTACATGTACGCACATTTAATCTAACTAGTGAGACGATGCGCTGAACAAGATTCCCAATGCAGACGAGCCTCGTCGCTAGTCGGTGTTTAGAGAGCCCTAGCACCTCGACCAAGCGAGAGCAAGTGCAAGCTAGCCATGCGGAAAGCTATTTAAGCAAGGTGCAATAGAGGGAGGTGACCGAACCTTTTAACAATTCCTTTGTTCGATTACAATCTATTGTAAAATACTGAACAATCAAATATCTTCTCCTCTATGCTTTTCCACGTGCAGTAGCAGAAACAACAAGCTGAACATAACATATTTGTGTTTGCATTTAGCTCCTAGAAGGCAAACTGCCACACGTATTCCGCAGCAGAATTGCGTTCCGTTCTGCCGGAATAGACTTCAGTTCCGCCGGAAGTATGTTACGTTCCCCCCAAAACAGTGTCCCGCTGAATTCCGTTCCGGCGGGTCGGAATACATATAAATCGACTTCCGCACAATATTGGTTATTATTGCCAACGCACATTGATGGATAAGGAGACCCCCGGGGTAAACCCTATTCCTAAGTCCTAGATGGCCGTATTGGAAGCGCCGCAGGAGGCAGCAACCGATTTATTGGCACTTGTTGTAAACAATTTTGTTTTCAATTTCAATTTCAAGTTTACCATGTGGTTGGGTATCTGTGACGATGCATGTAATAATATTATGGTCTTGCATGTAATGTATGTGCCTCACCCCCTTACAGTTTTTACTTGCATATGGCATATTGCCGAGTCGCACCCTCATGTACACCACTTTGCGATGCTTATGTAGCTAACAAAAGATGTGGCAGTGACTTCATTTGATAGCCAATGCATATGCCAATAATAGTACTAGAAGATCCATGCAATTATAGTCGAGAGCGGGGTAAAACTGGAGGGGGGGGGGCGCTAGAAAAAGAAATTTAATCGCACATGCCATATTTCCGGCACTTTCTAGTGTTTTAATGTGCATATACCTAATTGTCGTAATGCGGTTTAATCGGTGTGAAGATGAGTTTGTAGGAGGTGGCTCTAAGGATGAGTTGCGGTCATTTAGTATCGGCGTGTCATTTTCATAGCGGAGCTAGGCGAGTAATGAAGTACATGCGATGGGTGGAGTGGGGTTTGAGGTCATCATCTATGCCGCGACATTGTTGTGGATCGGTAATGTATGGGAATTATGTGGTGTTGGTGTCCTTCGAGGAGTCTATCGTCTTTGAAAGTGAGTACGCAGGGTTATTGCGATGGAGTTGAATGGTAAGGTTGTGAAACGGAAAGCCGTGCGTGGGGTTTTGTTTCGCGTTTCGCTCGTTGTATGCGGACGAGGGCACGGAGGTAGGGGGTCTATCCGCACTAGCCATAATAGCTTCCATTGGCCCGTGTTTGCAGCGTGTGAGGATAGTGCGGATATATCGCCATGGGGCCGCGAAAACCACGCAAGTTTTGCATATTGCGAATGTGGAAAATCGTGAGTTGTGCGGCGGTGGGATTAAGTGATGAGGCGTGGTCGAACCCTAGTTTCGTGGTGAGTTGGTGGACGACGGATCGGGGAAGGCTACTGGCGGAGTGGACAACCAACCAATCAAAGGCGCGCCAAATGGTGCCGTCGATGTTGTTGAACTAATAAGCGTCGGGGCAAATTTAGTAAGAGTTGGTCGAGTCCCGTTTGTCCGAACTTTGTCAAATTACAGTATCATATGGAATACCAATGGAATAAAAGTCTTATTTCAAAACGGATACGTTGCAACGTGCCATGACCTTCCGGCCACCAAACCCAAACAATTGGTACTATCCATCAGCCCGGAGTCTTTGCCATGAGTGTTATGGTGGCATGTATGACGTACTCCATGAAGCGCTCTTTATTTATTGGTCAACTATGTTATTGCGGTTCGCCGTTAAATGAATGTGCGCATCGAGTACTTGCAGCGCTTTTCGCGTTTCATGTTTTTGCACGTCGCGATTGGTTCATACCTTCGTGATGCTCTGCATGGTGACTGTGTTGGGACACTTGCTTGCTTCCCTGCTATGCATGCTTAGTTCCGAATTTTTTCTTATCTTCAAGCCACAAAATTCCGGACAAGATTTCGCTAGTACAAATGTAACAAGGCGTCCACTGAATTGACAAATCTCCTGAAATCCTAAGCAATGTTCTGGCGCCCAAGATGGAATGCACCGAAAAATACGGGGGGGGGGGGGGGGGGCGAATTCGAGCACTACCGGGCTTGTGTACTTGGAGTTATCGCGCCCGCACCCGTGCGGCACGCTCTTTCAAACAATCGCCGTTCCGGGTAGACGAAAAGAGTAACGGGCGCACAACGCCACAATATGAAGGCTTTTGCGACGGTCGCGCAAGTGTAATGCATAGGCGACGGAGGGAGGAGGTGTTGCGCAGGCCGCTGTGGGGAAAACGCAAGAAGTCGCGTATGTAGACTTACCACCGATATACGCATAACCTAGGAGCAAGCTCCTTTCGGCCACAATGTTCAAACGATCATAACTTACTCAAATATGGTCAAAACGTTTTGAAAGGGGTACCGTTGGACGCACCTTTTCAATGCGCTTCGAACAAATCTACTCCATAGTCTATGAATTCACAAAACCGTTTCAGTGAATTATTCGAATTTCCACAATATTCCGGTAAAGTTGAGCCGCGGTGCCAAGCAACACCCGTCGAATTCGGCTCATCTCATGAGGCGATTTGTTCGGGATTTGTCGATATATGTTTACAAATTATTCATTTCTACTGATTTCCGACCCTAATCCCCAACGTCCGCCACGCGTGGGGCGGGTGTGGCTGGCACAAGCACACGTCCACGCATTCCAAACACCACCGTCAACGTGATGCATCGCAAACGGCCAAGTTAAACCTCGCCCCTCACCAAAGCCAATCTCCCTCGCCTATTCACAGCGTGCAAAGATTGTCCGAACCTGCGTAATGTGGGTTTTTACTCGGATGCTTTCCAAATACATCACCCGAGCATGCGGCGTGGACTCCCGTGCTCTATTCACACACTCGCAAACCAAACCTCGCGCATTGAACACGGCACTCACGCCCAGAGTCCCCGAGAATACGGTTATGTAGAGCACTGAGTAATGTGCAGCATGGTATGAGCGCTTGAGCAATGCCCAAGCGTGGCGCACACAACGATGTGTGTACGTCTGGCAATTTCCGAGGAAATTATAGGCTCAATTCGACAAACTCCACCGACAACACTCGCTTTAAGACCATGTCTAACCATACCGGATGACGGCGAACTGTTTGCTTCTCGGCTCTCCTACACTTGGGCGGTACTTGGGTGTCGTCGTGCTTGGCGTGGTAAGAGGGGACCGTGTTCTTGACTTTCTTATATGCTCAACATAATGCATGTCCGGACTTTTATGAAGGAGTGTACTTTCTTTTTGTGTGACTTTGTCATCGTAGGTCTTACAAACAATTCCGTGATCCTCTTGTCACTCCTGCGCTTTTGTTTCCCCTCCCACTTTCCCTCACCTCTTCGTGCTCATCTTGCAAACAATTACTTTTAAGAAGGATTGTGACTAATTTGGAACACCAAGAACTTGGAACAAAAGCTTAGAACAACAGCTATAGCTTTTTGTAAAAAACATCAAATTCAAATTCTGAATATACAACGAGAAAACTACAGATTTCAGGATGTTCGGAGAGCCTTTGACCGGCTTTATCCGCTTTGAAACTAGTAAGTTATGTCTCGGGAAAGATGGGCGATGCGTGTACAAAATTGCCTCCCGACCCGCTCAGAATCTTATGACGCAGCAGCTAGGCGCCAAAAAGGGGCCCCGACTGGCTCTAACCCACAGCTATCGCCGTTCTAATAGAAAGGAGGCTTGTTTGTGCGACTGGTGAGGTGCATCGGGTCATTGGGACGGGGTATCGGCGCGGAGATGGCACGTCGTTTGGCGCCCTTTCGGTCGAGAACGACCTATGCTCTCGGCCTCGACCCCCTATGTGGACTCCCGTGCTCTATTCACACACTCGCAAACCAAACCTCGCGCATTGAACACGGCACTCACGCCTCCAAACCCCCTCCAACAAGTCCCCGAAAATACGGTTATGTAGAGCACTGAGTAATGTGCAGCATCGTATTAGCACTTGAGCAATGCCCAAGCGTGGCGCTCACAACGATGTGTGTACGTCTGGCAATTCCCGAGACAAGACCAAAAGTGGGAAATATTCATATACTACTTACATGACTATGCATACATTGGTTTGCAGCGCTAATGGTTATCTATGCACACATGTCAAATGGTTAATTATGGGGGTAATCAAGAGGGTGCCTGGAAAGGAGGACCACCATGTGGCTCAAACATGGTTGAAGAACAACCGACCCACATACTCTTGGTACCGCTCCTTCTTGAAAATACAAAGGGATACAGCAGCAACTCTATGGTGCTGTGTGTGTGTGTGTGTGTGTGTGTGTGTGTGTGTGTGTGTGTGTGTGTGTGTGTGTGTGTGTGTTTGTGTGTGTGTGTGTGTGTGTGTGTGTGTTTGCAAGTACGATATTACGTGTACAATTTTAGCGAGAAGGAAGGCTGTTGTTGAAGCCGTTGTTGAAGCTATTGTTGTTGAGAAGGCAGCATCACCATCGCAAAAGGCATGGCAGCTCGCCACCCAAGCCACAAAGGAGGATCGAGGGAAACTCCTCGTCATCTCCTAGAGGCGTTCCAATTGAAATTGAAATTGAAATTGTTTACAACATGTACCGTATGCGCCGGTTTTACACCAAAAGCCGTATGCGCCGGCTGCTGTCTCTGGGCCCTCCCAACTATGCCATACAGGGAACTTACAAGTCAGGGCTAGACCGTTAACCACCTAAATCCAACATCTCCAGGGATGTTCGGAGGTTTTACTCCCCCCCGGGGAGTTGTGCAAGACGAGGCGAGGGCGGCGTGCATTAAGGGGCGTGCGAAGGGGCAATGTGCGGAGGGGCGGCGGGAGGTCGTGCGGGATTTGATGCGGTATATGAGTAGGAGATGGTGCAGCCATTGGACAGTATACGTGTGGAGTTGTGCAAGGATGCGAGACTTGTCGAGGCGTGCTTTGGAGATGAGTTTATCAGGAGGGTCGGTGCGGGCGGTGAGCAGGGAGGTGAGACTCATGATGGTGGAGGAGTGCGGTGTACCTGTGCGGCTCGTGACGATGGGAAGGATGTCTACCACTGTGCCTGGCCAGTGGCTGCGGATGGCGTTTGCAAGGGGTGTGTATTTGGCACGTATGAGGTTAGCTGTGTGGGAGAGGTTATTGTCCGTGCAGTACTTCCATTCCCCTATCTGAATCTTTTTTATGGATGCGTAACGTCGGCGACCGTTTGAGTGACCAACGAATCGAGGTTCGAGGATGCGGATGAAGTCGGGTTTGTGTGCGGGGGACCGTAGCGCGGGGGGAGAATCTCAGGTGGGAGGACGGTGGGACACGAGGTTAGGGAGTCGGACGAGATACCTTCGTCAGCAGCAACAAGGCGGGTGGGCATGTGGGTGGGGTGAGGTGGGTGGCAGTCAAGTGGTGTGTGGACAAGAGTGGGGGAAGCAAATGATTTTATGGGTTTGTTACCGAAGTCTGCGGTGATGGTTTCCCAGCGTCCTCCGTTGTGGCGTTCCAGTAGGGATAGTAGGAGTTGTAGCGCGCTGTTGTGTCGGTCATGTCTTAGGCTAGACATGGTGGGGCAGTTACCGGCCATGTGGCCGTTGCTAGTGAATTGGCCACATAGGGGGCAACGCAGGGTGGGGTTATGAGTAAGAAGGCGGGTGTTGTGGACTCCCCACATGAATTCTTGCTTGTGTGTGAACTGGATATTTGTGAGGGTTGAGTGTTTTTTGTGGAAAGAGAAATCGGCGCCGTCCCCCGGCGCGGGCGAGGAGGGCTCCGTGTTTGGTTGTTTGCGAGAGGGGTGTGTGTGTGTGTTTGGTGTTGTAGGTGTGTGCGTTGGCTTTGAGGTTGGTGTATATGTAGGGTATGGGTTCCCCTAGGGTTTGTGGAATGAGGGTGTATGGCCAGGTCCGGTGGCCTATCGTGACCTCTGAACCTGTGGTGTATGTAGTGGTCCATCCGCGACTTGGTTGGCGAGGGTGTCTGCGAGGTCATTACCTAGGGAGTGGTTGTGTGCTTTGATTTTGCCGAGGTGTGTACGGATGCATGCGTCGCAGCGGGTTTTAAGGGTGTTTGTAATGGATAGGAGGGTGTCGCGGTGGATTTTGTGTCTGTAAGCGGAAGGGCAGTTTAAGTATCCTTGTATGAGGCGGAGGGAGCACGCACTGTCTGTGAGGAGGTGGGTGCGGCCAAGTTGGAGGCCTATGTCTATGCCAACTAATTCAGCGCGATTTATTGTGTGGGAGGGAGGGGTAGAGGCCACCAGGATTTTGATTTTGGTGTCCGAGGCGGGGTGGGTAGTTGTTGCTCCGAGGGGGACGAGCCTTCTTTTTTCGAGCCGTCTGTGTAGACAAAGTCCTGCCAATTCCAAGCAAGAGTACCTCTGGTGGGGGGGTATGTTAGATGCATGCGTTCCGGGAGGGGGTATGTGATGGGGTGAGTTGGGTTTGGGGGGAGGTGGTATATGCCTGCTGAGTGGGGTGAGTAGGTGTCGAAGAGGTGGGGAGGAGGGGGGTGATGGCGGGGTTGGGGAGGTGAGTGTCGTAGATAGATTCGAGAGTGTTGTGAAGTGCGGTCATGGCTGTGGGTGACGGGAGGGTGGAGAGTGCGAGGGGGTTGGCGACGAGGTATATGTCGACCATCCATCGTGTGCTGAATGGGGTAGGGGTGGGGTTGCCAGTGTGTTGGTCGGGGGGTAGGAAGGTGTTTGCGTCATTGGGGAGGGTGTAAAGGTGGTGGGTGTATGGGGAGTGGATGTATTTGGAGTGGCGGTAGGGTGTGTGTTCCCATCGGGGGAGGATGAGGATGGTGGCGGTGGGTGTGTGAGGGGCTGTGAGGTGTGCGCTGGTGATTGCGTGTTCCATGGCGCGGCGCATGCATTCGTGGTCGTATTCGGGGTTGGCGATGTTGGTGCCTTGCCATGTGTCTGGGGCATTGCTAACACTAGATGAGAAGACTATGTCTTATGGGTAGAGGGAGTGGTAGGTGTGGGAGTGAAGGGATTTATTGAGGGGGTCGGAGTAGAGTTCTGTCTGTATGTGGAATGTGTGGCGGAGAGCTGTGAGTAGGGCTTCTCTAGTGGCCCATCTATTACGGGTGGTGGTGGCGGGTGTGGGTGAGTGGATTTCTGAGCGGGAGCCTAGGCGAGTGAGGAGGTGGTAGACCTCCTCTTCGAACGTATACTGCGAGAGGTCGGGGCGGAAGAGTTGAAAGAGGTGGCGGACGCGGGGGCCGTTAAGGGTTGTGACCGTGCGGCCGTCGGGAGTGCAGAGTACGGTGGTGTCGTGAAGTGATGGGTGTGCGTGGATTGCGAATTTACCGGTAGGGAGCATGTCGAGGTCGGGGTTAATGGGGTCATGGTTGAATGTGATTAGGGGGTGTGACCAAGGAGGGGGTCCGGGTTCTTGCAGAATGGGTGTGGTGGAGGGGACGAAGCCGGAGTTAAATGCGGTGAGAGCGGTGGGGCCGGAGGGGGTCTCACTGATGGTGTCGTGTAGTTGTAGGCATGGGGCCCACTGGACCTCATGGAGGTGGGCGATGTCGTGTTGTTGGCCGCGAGCACACCACTTGCACTGCCATGTGGCGGGTCCCTGAGCTGGGCGGCATTGGGAATGTATGGCGAAGTGCGGGCATGTGCAACAGGTGGAGGTGGGTTATGTGTGCAGTGGGTCATGACAGATGGAGCAGGCGGTGGGGGAGGGGGTGGGGAGGCATACCGATGTGGGGGTGGAGGAGATGAGGCGGAAGCCGTCGTCGAGTTGTAACTGAGTGTCCCATTCCATGAGGTGCTCCGGGGCCCATTCAACCATGTACTGCGTTTGGCCGTATTCTGTGTCCTTGTGTTTGGAGATGATACGCGTTACGTCGCAGGGGGGGTAGTGGTGGTCTGAGGGGGTGAGGTATTCTGTGTCTAAGTGTGTGGTGGGTGCGGTGGGGGCGGGGTGAGTGGTGCGGGAGGTGTAGATGCCGGATGAGAGGGATTGAAGGGTGGGGGGTGAGCGGGGGAGGTGTGGGGAGAGGAGGGGAATCCATGAGGGGTGTATAGTGGCGGGGGGGATGCTTGTTTGGTAGTGAGGCTAGTGAGGGGGAGGCGGTTGTGGATAGTATCGAGGGGTTCGGTGAGGATTGCGGCGAGGAGGCGGATGGGAACTGAGAGTGGGGTGGTGGACCCCGTGAGTGTGGTGATGGATTTGCATGATTTGAGGATGAAGGAGGATGAGGTGGCTCTGAGGAGGACTTGTGGCCACGTGGTGATGTTATTCTTCCAGAGGGGGGTGAGGCGGGGGAGGAGGGAGGCGTGTGTTTTGCGGGGAGAAAAATCGCAGTAGGCTTGCTTATATGTGTGAGGGTCGGTGATGTGTGTGGCTTTGTCCCGGAGTGAGGCGAGGAGGGCGTTGTCTTGAGTGGTGAAGTGGGCGCGGATTGTGGACGCGATAGGGTTGGTGAGGGAGAGTGGAGGGATGTTGTGGAATAGGGTGCCCGCATCGCGCTGGGCTCTGACTAAGCACTTGAGTGTGGGTGGGGTGTAACAGGTTGACATGATGGATTCCGAGGGCCAGTGGAAGTACGTGGTGGATAAGGTGCGGATGTGTGCGCGGGCCATGTGGCCTGTATAGCATGTGTTGTTCATGATTTTATGTAGGTGGCAAACTGTGAGTTGTGGGGCGTGGGCTTTGAGGGAGGGGAGGCCGTATCCTAGGTCGGAGGTAGGGCGGTGGAGGGCGGTGCGGGGAAGGTTACGTACCGAGGAGACGGCGGAGCGGAGTGCGCGGCAGATTTGTCCTTCGAGAGTGTCGGGTTGGGAGTCGGTGAAGAGGCCGAGCTGGAGGGTAAAATGTTTTCCGATGAGGAGTCCACGGATGACCCTGATTCTGCGGGATTGTGTTAGTGGGGAGGTGGAAAGGGTGGTGATGAGGGATGCGGTGGTACGTTTTAGTTCGTGCCATTGTTTGGTAAAGGTGAGGGAGGTGTTCAGTTCTACCCCTAGGACGCGGTATGTTTCCTTGGGGCCAATGGAGGGAATGGGGGCCGGGGTGGAGTTGAGGGTGATGAACTGAGTTTGCTGGCGGGATGCAAGGAGGGTAGTGTTGGCGAGGGTGAGGGCGTTGCCTGTGCGCCAGAGGGCGCCGGTGATGCAGCATTTGCGGATGTTGACGGTCATGCCCGTGTAGGCGCTGAAGAGGGAGAGTTTCCTGAGGTGGATGGTCATGTTGGGGGTCGAGCCCGTGGCGAGGCTGAGGTCGTCAGCGAAGCCGTGTCCTGGGTATGTGGCTGTGGGTTCTGTGGGGTCGACGTTAGTGGCGAGGGAGCCTGGGCGGTAGCCCCGGCTTCCCACCGTGAGCCAGCGAAGGAAGGGTTCAAGGAAGAGGGTGAATAGGAAGGGGGAGAGGGTGTCTCCCTAGAGGGTTCCGCGATTAATGTCGATAGAAGGGGTGGGGCCATGTGGTGTAATTTAATATGTGGTTGAAGGCGTTCCAACTTGTGGGTGAAGGAAGTTTACCTTCAAAAGCAGCGAGAAGTAGCGGCAATAGTGTAAGGCTAGGGATCGATGATGTCATCCGGACTTTACTACCGTATTTCGTGGTATTTTCGGGGACCCCGAATGCGAAATCTCCCCGAAATCACAACGAAATGCGATTGTAAAATATCGACGATACCATCGATCCCTAGCCTTACAATATTGGCACTTGAGGACGAAGATTCCGAGGTGGAGGAGGTTGACGAGGAGGAAGTAGCAAGCAAGCAAGATAGTCACGACCCTTGCGCCGTGGCACAAACGAACCTAGAGGCAAGATACGAGGCAGGGAAAGGGGGCGTTCAAGCAGCTTGCAACTTAGCGGTCGAGGCAGTTGCGGATGCGTTGTGCGCCGCTGCCATGGCGGTAATAGTGAAAGCGTTAGAGAGAGAGCGGAAGAAATAAGCCGCAACCGCGAACCGCGTAGCGGCTCGCGGGCCTGCGGCCGCACCGCTAGTACATGTATCTAACCTTTTTTGACTGCCTTTTGTCCGTAGACTTCGCTCTTGCCGGCCGATAGTACCTCTGTCTGCCCGGTGGTGACGTGCATGGTGGCGGATGTCAAGCCCGGGCTGGTGATATCGGGCCGTTGGAGATACAGTGGAGAATGTTCCAAATTCATGTAGTCGCCCGTTTTTTTTATCACCCTACCCTCCACTCTTTGACCGGACCTAGCGCACTCAAAACACATATAGCGCTAATTGTGTTGCAAATACTGTTTCCCTGGGAAGCTCTGGTCTGCTGCAGCTTTCTGCCTGGCCCAAAAACCCCCGATTTTGATTTATAATGGACATTTCATGTACTAGACAGGGCTAAATTGTTCAAATACACAACAATCCTCCTTATGTGTAATATTTTACATGCTATTATTCGACCAATAAGCACAAGTGGTGAATCCTTAATCCATGACATGGTGAATCATTAAACACACCATTATAGCATTTCAAGAATCATTTTGTATTATCTCTGATTGAAATCTGGCCGCCATCCAAATGAAGTCCCCCCCGCGCACCGCGGTTGGCATTACACACGCAATCCTTTCAGCGTCTGGGCTGTTGTTAGCCTCCAACTCTGTCCCGTCCAACTTCAAAACTCGTCTCCCACTCGAGGCCCTCCTAAGCTGCACCACAAACGGGAATCGGAGTGGTTACAGACAAAGCCGAGCAGCTTCGCTCGGGCGTCGGCAGCCGCGCTCTCTCACAGTTCGAATCGTCGCGGCTCCCATGGCGCCAGTCACGCACTGCATCTTCGACATGGACGGGCTCCTGCTGGACACAGAAACCTTCTACACCGTGGTGCAGCAGGAAATCGTCGGCGCGTACGGAAAGGAGTTCACGTGGGACCTAAAGGTAGCAACGAGCTAGCGACCGTTCGAACTCTGGGACGCAGTAACCACGCCGCCATTTTGTGACAAGTCGCCATTTCCCCCCCTTTTATAAAGCATAAGAATCAAACGAAATACGCCACTACAGGCCAAGATGATGGGGAAGAAGGCTTTGGACGCTGCGCAGATCCTTGTTAAGGAGCTCGACATTGCCGATAAGATAACCGCGGTAGGATGACAGCGCTCACGTTCACCCGTTTCCGGCCCACTCCCGCTGCGGCACCGCCGGAAAAAGGAGTTGGCAGACTGGGAGCGTGGTTGCGCGGGTGGGATAGGAGAGGGGTGGAGGGTGTGAAGTGGCCTTGATGTTGTGCGGGGCTCGTGCTGGCGATGTGGTAGGAGGAGTTTTTGAGGCTGCGGGAAGAGCGGCTGGACGCGCTGTTCCCCACCTCACCTCTCCTTCCGGGCGTTGACAAGCTCGTTCGCCACCTCCACGCCAACCGAGTCCCCATCGCTGTCGCGACGTCCTCGCACCGCCGACACTTTAATCTCAAAACCACCCAGCACGCGGAGCTTTTCGGCCTCTTCGACCACATCATCACAGGTGAGCACGGCCATGGACGCCAGCGGTCGACCGCGTCAGTCTGTGACGAGGCGTGTGACACAAGAATTCTGCGCCTCCTAATTATAACACAATAACATAAGTTACAGTTTTCTGATCCTCTACTGCCAGGCGACATGGTCTCCAAGAGCAAACCTGACCCTGAGATCTTTCAGCTTTGCAAGGACAAGTTTGAGGTGTGAGCATTTATAAGCGAGCCATGACGTGCGGCACCGAGAGGGGTGAATCACTACTCGCAGTGATATATTACCAGGTTTCCTTATTGCTTGGCGGTGCCGTCTGTATGTAGGCCCCTCCATCTGATGCTGCGTCGTGTTTGGTCTTTGAGGACGCCCCGATTGGAGTCTCAGCTGGCAAGGCAGCAGGAATGTGCGTGCGGCGCTCACTAGTCTCGAACGTGGCCACACGACGTGGCCACACGACGCGAGACCTCCAGCGTCTTGCACTCTTGCCTGCCCTCTGAGAGTGCCTGCTCACCGTGAGGTCTCACTTGCATCCTTTGCGTACAGGACTGTTGTGATGGTTCCGGACGCAAAGCTCGATCGGGCGCTCATAAAAAACGCAGACGTTGTGCTAGGCTCCCTACAGGATTTTGAACCGCAGCAGTTTGGCCTTCCAGCATACTAGGCAGCACCCTTCCTCTGGCACTCCCTCTCCAAATGGAATGAAAGCCTGAAGCTTGCTGTGCATATAATGTATCTGCTCTTTCGTCCCAGCGTCTGCAGGTGGACCTGATTCGTTGCGGGGATGGCGAGATGCTATCTCCATTGACGTCGCCGCGCCAACCTATGTAACTTGTTTTCCACAGCTTGTGCACTTCGCTTATCGATGCCGCTGCTACATTTGATTCTTAAGAGGCATACCAGAAATGCACGCGAAGATCGCGAACTCGCGGACGACATTTCGGCAACGCTTTCGAACATCTCGTCTTTCGCGGATGGTGGCAAAGGTCACCTTAGAACCGGCCTTTAACTGTGTATTTGAACGCTTTGGAACACCAGTCGCAATGCTTTCATTGCTTTATTCTATAATGGGCACGTGACGGGGAATGCGCAACTTTTCCAGTTGTTGGCGTTGAGGGTTTTGACGTTTTCAGTTTTTTACGGGGGGCGTTTGCCGGCGGACAGCTGCTTGGTGCTACGAGGAGTGAGTCCTCTCTGCTTCACCCCCCTTCCCCCCCCCCGTTGCGCATAATCAGAGGAAAGTTATTTGTGCTTGCCGTACGGTTCGTTATAGTGCATTCATGATGCTGTGCAGGGTGGCTGTGCAGATGCTGTTGCCTGTTTCCCTGCTGCTGTGCGGGACAAGTTCGTATAACCAAAAGCCGTTCGCATCTTTCGCGGAGGGTGGCGAGTAAGGTTCAGTGAAGGGATGGGACGACTACCGAGTTAATGCGGCTTATTCATTTTGCTCTTTTCAATATCCCCCTTTTCTATTATTTTATTGCTGTCCTTTCACCGCGTATTTCATTGTGTGATCATCTTGTCACTCTCGCCCTCTTGTTTCCCCTCCAACTTTCCCTGTCCGTGCTCATCTGGTTCTTCTTGTAAGCAATATATGCCCAATATAAATAAGGAACAAGGATGCGAAGGCCTCCACTGCTTTTTTTTGTAAGAAAATTTTAACAAGGATGCGAATCCTTCATAATCCGTGCCGACGTCACTTGTAAGTATTAATCAGGCTGTACACAAAATAACTGAATTATTATATAGCGATAACAGAAAAAGCAGCGAAGACGACAAACGAACGATGATGAAGCTAACAAAAATGAAAACCCGATGATGACAGGCCGCCAAAGTTTACGAGGAAGGAAGGATTCATCCAGCGAATCCGTGGGGGTAAGGGGTTCTTCCCCCTTTTTGCTTTTAGGTCATATTGGCAATATAGAGGTTCGACTTATAGGGCTAGGAATTACGCAGTAACATGCGTTACCTCCGACGGTACAACTCCCCTAACGGTTCAAGCGCCCACGCGCGCACGGACAATAAAATATCCGCACACTATGTGACGCACCAGCAACGATTGTGTGTCCACCTTCTGCCTTTTGCGAGAGCTATCGCTCACGCAAACGGCATCGTGGCTCTTGCTAGTCACGCGAGGTGTTGATCACTTGAGTCTCATGCACGACGCACGAAAACACACTCCTTGAGTTCAGATGGCGGACCGCCATGTGTTGCCTACCGACCTCTTCCCCTATGCGCATGGTGACGCGCCGGAGCAGCAAGACCAACTACAATTGCTGACAAATATTGTACAACAGTTAGCAACCCATGTCGAAAATGTGTCCATCGCAGCCGCGCCTTCAAAATAGACTATTGTAGCCAACCCCACAGGCGATTTTGACGGAGCTGCGGGTGGACGACGCGAGCACGACGCTCTACCAGCGGATAGTAAAGAAAATCCTCTAGAATATATCGACCCTAGAGAGTGGATAGACTTCGCGTCCCGTACGTTCGTTGAATGCCAGCCCCCCACCGGCACAACAGCCCCGTGCATGTGGAACCCTCGACACGACGAGGCAATTTTTTTACTGACACAGCGAGAATTTTCCCCCGCGACTTTCATCGACACCTACTAGACTATGGTGTATTTACGTCCGCCGCTAAATCGGCACTCGAAATATCTATGGAAACGATTCGCGCGGTCACCTCTACCCCCGACGAGAAAGCCTACGCCTACTTCCTCATCGACGCAGCGCTACGTACCCATCAAGCAATGGCCTCAGCGGGGGAAGCGCGACTCACCTACATCATGCGCTTCAAGGCTAAAAAGATCCTCACCGGCGAAGAACGAGTCGCCGAGCGGCTCGTAAACACCCGGTGCTTCGACACCACCGCCTCCGACCGAGGAGGCAACGTCATCGACGGACTCTTGTCAGCCCTGGAAGACAAGCGACTTGAAGTCATCATCACCGCACTTGCAAAGGCGCAAGCAGCTACACAGTTCAAGGCAGACAAACCAGACAAGACCGGACAAGCCGAACAAACACAAGGCCATGCCTACTAAGGACCGCCCGGGAGGCCGCCCCCTCCCCGCTACCGACAAGGCATACAAGAAGACCGAGGCCGACAGGGAGAAATGACGGGGTGACCCGCCGCGCCGATTCATGCACACCAAATTCAAACACACCATATTCAACTACATACTTCATCGCGTGCGGCGAAACTGGCAAGCATGGAAAGATATCGGCGCGAGCGGTCAAGTCTTGAAGTGGATCCGGGAGGGCGTTACGATTCCCTTCCTAAACAATCGACCTCCACCCCCGTTCAACCAAGGCGTCTCCCTCCTAGACGCTACTCCCGAGCAACTAACCTTCGTCGAGGCCGAACTCGCGCGCATCGTGGAGACGGGAGCCTGGGAGCCCACTACCTACATCAAATACGCGCCTTGATTGTTCTTAGTCGCCAAGCTCGGCAACAATCAGTGGCGGTTTATCGTCGACCTACGACACATGAATAGCTTATGTGTCAAAAAACGACTATGGATGGAGTCCTTGCTAGGCGTCCAACATCTCACACGGAAAGGTGACTACATGTTCTTCTTCGACATGAAGGACGTGTTCTACGCATTGAGCATCGTGCCAGAGCAGCGCGACTTCCTCACGGTAAACGTTCGCGGTCACATGTACATGCTAGCTGGCCTACCAATGGGTTGGTTGGTCAGCCCCTACCACTTCTGCGCGTTTACGGACACATTCGTGCGACACCTACGCTAACCCGACCCCGGTGGGTTTACGACACTCCATGGGAGGCCTACGCGCCCCGACGGCGACATGCCGAGCAAGCATTTACTCCGACACACACTTTGGCAAGGAGCAAAGATCTTACCTTGCGTCGACGACTTCCTCCTCTTCGCAGCCACGAGGGCACTCGATGTGGCTCTCCGTCAGTGCGTCGACCACCTCCTCAACAGTCTGGGCCTTCTCCGCCACCCCTCCAAGGGTTTCTAGGAACCGTCACAATACGGCCACCACATGGGCATCGGCATCGACACACCAACGAATCACTTCTTCGCACCAGCAACAAAACTTCAGAAGCTGGCCATGCAAGCCCGGCAACTACTAGAGCGTGCTACACGAACAAGCATATGGCTCACTGTCAAGGAGCTCCAATCATTCGCGGGTCAAGCTCAATACCTTTTTCAATACCTCGCTATCTCGGATGCCAAGTTCTTCCTTCGCGAATTGCACTCCATACTCGGCGACAAGTGGGGAGGCCGAGTCTGCCTCACCCCTCAGCTCCGTCGATACCTACAGTGGTGGACCCAAGTGCACAGCCACGCAAATGACAAAAACATCCACCGACCGGTCGAATCAGCCTACATCCACTGCGATAGTTCGGGGTTTGGCTGGGGAGCGGTACTAAACGGCAGACTCGAAGCACGCGGCTTCTGGGGACTAGAGGACGAACCCCACCACATTAAATGGAAGGAACTGAAGGCCGTCCGTTTGGCCGTCCTCAGTTTCTTGCCACATCTCGCTGGCCGCAACATCTTCCTCCACGAGGACAGCCATACGGTTTGCTACGTCATGGCCGGCATGACTTCCCGCTCACCGGAAATGATGAACGAATTACGCAGACTATGGTACCGGTTGGACAGCAACAACATTCACATCATACCCCGGTACATCACGCCCGCGGCGAACACATGGGCATGCAAGCTTAGCCGCCACCTCGACAGCGACGACTGGCAGCTAGACCCCTCGGTGTTTCACGAGATGGACACTCAGTTCGGCCCCGCACGATCGACCGCTTGGCGTCGGCGCTCAACACGCTAATGTCCCGCTACAACGCAAACTGGCTAGACCCGTCGCGCGAAGCGGTGGACTCCCTTCACCTATACGAACTGTCGAGAAGATACAACTGGTGCAATTTCCCATGGCCACTATTACCCGACCGCTCCCAAAAGCTACATCAAAGCGGCGCAGCAGCCACAGTGGTCGCCCCCCGTTGGCAAGGAAAGCGTGGCACCGAGCACTTACCGAGTTGGCGTGCCACGAAACGGTCATGCTGGCCCGCGCGCACTTGTTCCGTCCCGGGAGGCGGCACGGACGAGGTACTTTCTGCAAGCCTCACTAGCCCGTCACTGTTTTCCGGATTCCCTTCCGGCCTGGTAGTACCTCCACCGGGGCGCAGTAAGTGCTACTATGACCAAGTTCAACACACGACATATCAGACCATCCATCGAGACTCACCCCACCCGAGTAGCTAAGGTACGATACGAGATCGAGGTGGCCGGCTGCAACAACCCTTGGGCCGCCTCGATGCGCCCCTAAATGCAACGCCTATTGGGAATAGACAGGCTTGGAGCAAAAGCTCTCGAGTTACCGACCGCCGCTTGGGCGAAAAGCACGTCCGACACGTACAACAACGCGATCAAACTATACTTCCAATTCTGCGAGGAACAAGGCCTACCCCCGCTAGCCGCGACAGCCGCTACCATGGCCCTCTACATCGCTTGGATGGGGAACGTGGCACCAATAAGGCAACTAGTCTGCAACCTTACCTCTCAGCCGTGAACGGGGTTTTCCAAAGACCACGGCGTCTAACTAGTCGCACAAGGCGACTTAGTAGCAAAAGTCCAGCGGGGTCTCGCAGCGTCCCAAGTATCCCTCCACCCCAGCCGCACACGCATGTACCTGTCAGCCCGGATTATCGTCTCATCGCTACGCCTCGCCAAGGACCTGCTCACGCAGCTGACACACACGTGGACTTCCCAAGCGGACCTCATTTTACTATTTAGAGCGTGTCTGGCGACGGTTCTCCTGTCCACATTTTTTTGTTGCGGGGGAGCTGGAGTTGAGTGCCGGTCAAGAGACCTATTGTGTACTCCAACCGGTGGAATCCTCCTCTACCACGGAACGAGAAAAGGTCAACGCGGTACTTGCACGGATCTTCTATGCGAACTACCGGACTCGGCCCACCCTTGCATAGCGGACCTACTTAGGTACCACGACGTTGCCCGTACCAAGTTCTCCGCCGGAACGATTCCGGACCGGCGGTGGGCCGTTAGTCTACACGAACCTACGACAAGTTAGACGGCGGACACCCTGGCAACATGGCTATAGCGGGTACTTCGTGCCCCCCCGTCCGGGGCCGCCGCCGCTGCGCCGCCGGCGGACGCCGTTTAACTGTCCTTTAGCTCATTCAAAATAAGGCGGACCTAAGCTTTGTGTTGACGGTGAAGTAAAGGGGGAAGCGGGGCACAAATGGGGCCCGTCACCGCTACGATATGACGTAAATGGTTTTGCGGCCCAATCCCCGATGTCGGAGTCATGATTCGGGCGCCCCGGAATTCGGATTTTCCACGCTTTGGCTCGTGAATAGTCCCGAAACCGGCAACACAACATGCGGTTTTATGATCCCAACTGATTGTCCGGAAACATGGAAGCGCGTGGGTGTGATGGCATGTGCCCTTAAGATGCTTGACGTGGGTGGGATTGGGACCGGAAAACCACAGCTTCGGAGGCTTGAAAAATCCTAACTTTGCCGTACGGTGTCCGATTCGAGCAAGCTGAGTTGCAACTGGAAGTCCTTCCCCCAATCTAATATAACCTTTCCAATTGAGTTTGCGTCTACCGGCCGATGTTCGCGTCAAATCCGCCGTCCGATGTCATCCACGCCCTCGCACAGCCAACTTAAGAGTTTAGGGTTTCAAAATCTTCCATATTCGCGCGGGGCTAGCAACCCATAGACAGGTGGTACTCGCACACCCGCTCCGCCAATACGCTCAACAATCAGCGCTCTATATTTCTTCTATTCACGGCGTTACCCATTTCTTGCCCCATGATAGCATGGTGCCGTGCCATTTGCCGCAAGCCAAGTAAAAGCCCGCCCGCGCTAGAGTACTTTGAAACTTGCCCGCCATTTTTCACGCCCGGCGATGCGCAAGCTTCTAAGGCATGTTATCCTCGCGCTAGGGTGCTTACACTCCAAGCCAACCGCCCATCAAGCCCAATAGGTCCCTAGCCCGTGCTCATTGGTTGTATTTCCGGGCACGTGGCAGGAAAACCTTGTGCACACGACATGCCATTCTCGGTGTCATCGCTATGTAGACGGCCGGGCGCAACACACTCGGCGGATACAAGTGCAATTGTGCAAACATGATGAGAACCCGCCACTGTCGAGTAGTCTCCCGGCCTTTCGCGACTATACTTGTGCCGAGCCACGCATAGAGGCGTGCATAACCTGCACATACACGAATTTCGGCCCGCAAAATATGGGCCGCAAATCTAACGTGTGTGCCCACAGTTAGTGGGGCGTGCCATTAAAGGTGCCCACGTCAGTGAGCAATGCGCCGTGGTGTGTTGCTTGAAAATTAGTATTCTACCCCCCAATCGAGTTGCATGGCCATCGCGGCAGTGTGTGGCGGGTAATTAAATGCGTGCCGCTAGTAACAGACTTAAGGGAAGAGTGTAGTGATAAAGGATATCATACAATTTCTTTTAGAGGTACATGTCAATGCTCATGGTGTTCTTCTTGTAATCCAAGGACATGTATGGATAGCGATTATCTGATTATGGTCTCTTCACCGCTTCCCAAACACGGGACGGCTCGCGCTTTACGCGTCGAGCCCGACAACGCAGGCCGTTAGACCCGAGCACCAACACATATCAGCAACGCACAACGCGTAGTTGCAATGCGAATACCCTTTCACCCCCCCCCCCTCCCCCCCGCGGCCAGCGGAGCAAGTTCCCGGTGGAGTTACGGAGAGTGCGATATTAGTACCAATTATTACGGGGTCGGTAGTGAGTGATACCGGTACGCCGATATTCGAACCCACGCTACCTATCGACCCTATGTCGTGGGGGTCCTCCGCTAACTCCGGCTCCATCGACATATCGCCACCTACCGACGCGGGGGAGGTTTTCGGCAACACCAGCGAAGCCCTCGATATGGCAGAGGGCGACTCGTCCGACGACGAGGGCGACCCCACTCTCCACACGATTCCGCCGAGGACTCCCAAAGCGTCGAGGACGCCGCTTGGGTCCCACCCGTATTTGGCGTCACCGTCACATTACATTATCGAACCATGCAAACAGAGTTAGTGTGGAAGATAACGTACGCAAACGTAGTTACAGTCACAGTCCCGCAAACGGAACAGTTACGGCGACAACCAGCCTACAGGCGGGGTGTCGGGACAACAGAAGTGTGAGAGCTGTAGCCTAGCGACAGCTCTGTACCGAGTCAAACAGTTTATCGGTATGTCCGATCTAGACATGTACTAATCATATCTAGAGTAGCTTACAGTAGCTATCTGCAACTAATACGTATACGGTATTACTTACAACACTCCCCTTGAAGGTAGCTACGGGATGAAGCGTTGCATTGGGTCTTGTCCTCCAAAGATCGCACTTCGGTGTCTTGCTAGTGCAAGTCCCGGGAGGGGTTTGGTGAGCATGTCAGCCACCATCTGGTCAGTGGGGAGGTACCTCAACTTGATGGTTCCCTGTTCCACGTGGTCTGAGGAAGTGCCATTTCAGACCGATGTGCTTAGTCTTCTCGCTGACCAAGGCATTCCGGGAGTATGCAATGGCGCTTTGGTTGTCCTCCCAGATGGTGGTGGTTTCGGTGATGGGGGAGTTGAAGATTTCCCCCAGGAATTGTCGGAGGTGGAGTCCCTCCTTGGTGGCGTCGGCCGCAGAGTAGTACTCGGCTTCACACGTGGATTGAGCCACACAAGTCTGTTGTTTGGACTTGTAACTGATGGGCCCGCGTCCGAGGGTGAAGAGATAGCCGGAGCGAGACTTGCGGGTGCTGCTGTCGTTGGCCCAATCAGCGTCGGCAAAGCCTGTGAGTTGGAGGCTGTGGTCCAGGCCCCCCCCCAACGTCATGCGCATGTCGATGGTGCCATGGAGGTAGCGCAGGACCTTTTCCACAGCCTGCAAGTGTGCCTCGGTGGGCGAGGCTTGGGCAGAGCCGAGGATGCTCAACGCCCTGGAGACATCGGGGCGTGTACAAACGGCGGCGTACTGGAGGCTGCCCAGGAGGCTAGGGTAGATGTCCTTGGCCACTCCTGCGAGAGAGGGCGAGTTCAAGTGTGCAAGGCCGGCGAGGAAGCCCGGGTCCATCGGAAGGGACGACGGCTTAGAGTCGGACATGCCGTACTTGGCGAGGATGTCGCGCAGGTACTTGGAATGGTCCAGCGAGATTGTGCGCGTGGAGCGATCGCGGGTAATGTGCATGCCGAGGAGTTGGGAGAGATCGCCGAGGTCCTTGATCTTGAACCGTGCTCCGAGTTGGGCTTTGAACGATGCGAGCCAGGCGGCATCATTGCAGGCCGCGGGAATGTCATCGACGTACAGGGCGATCATTGCGAACACGTGGCCGGTGCGAAAGATGTAGATGCACGGGTCGGAGACGCATTGTTGCCATCCATGGTCGACGAGCCACGCACGAAGTAGCATGTTGAACTCGCGGGGGGACTGCTTAAGGCCGTAGAGGCAACGCTTGAGGTGGCAAACCTTGGACGTTCCATCGGTGAAGCCGAGGGGCTGGCGGATGTATACATCCTCCCGGATGGGGGCGTAGAGAAACGCTGTGTCGATGTCAAGCTGGCAGAGTTCAAGGTCGCGGGCGGCTGCGATGGTGAGGAAGAGACGCAGGCTTGCCATGCGGATGACCGGGGAGAAGGTCTCCGTGTAGTCCAGTCCAGCGCGTTGACTGCACCCCTTGGCGACGAACCGCGCTTTGAAGCGGGAGACGTCGCCGGCTGTATCCGACTTGACTTTGAAGATCCACATGTTGTTAACGACCATGCGGCCGGGGGGGAGGTCCACAAGGTCCCACGTGCCGTTGCTGATGAGGGAGGAGTACTCCTGTTGCATAGCGGCTTGCCATTGGGGGGCTTGGGCGCTGTCCAGTGCAGCCCGGTAGGATTTCGGTTCCACACACTCTCAGGCGGAGAGGAGGGCGATGGCAGTAGGGGACGTGCCAGCAGGTGTGTGCGGGGGACCAGTGACAAGGTCGGGGACGTGAGGGTGCTCAAAGATGTCCTCTTGAGCTTGGCCTTGTTCAGGATCACAACACGCCGTTACGAGGGTTGGTGGGTAGTCGGACAAGTGGGCAACCATATCGCCGTAGCGAATGGGGTGGGAGCGGAGCCGAGCATGGCGAGAGGCTGCCGGGGGGGGTAGGGGTGTGGGTAATGTGAGGTCAGTGGGGTGGGACATGGGTGAGTCTGCGGGTACGTCGTCCGAAGAGTCGGTGATGGTCGAGTCGACGGAGGGTTGAGTGTCGAAGCCTGGGGTGTCTTCCTGAAAGACAACATGTACGGAGGTGGTGATACGACGCGTGTCCGGATTGTAGACACGATATCCGGGTGCGTCAGGGGGATAGCCCACCATGACGCCGCGAAATGCTTTTCCACTGAGTTTCCGACGTTGTTTGTCGGGGACCTTGGCGAAAACGGCGCAGCCGAAGACGCGGAACTTGGAGGCGTTGGGCACCGACGACGTAAGGAGTGGGAGGGGGACGCCCCCATTAGGTCCGACAGAGCGACTGTACGTGCGGTTGCGAAGGTACACAACAGTGCTGACAGCACACGACCACATGGAGTTGGGGACGGCCATGTTGTGGAGCATCGCCGATGCATTGTCCCGGATAGTGCGCCAGGGACGTTCGGCCTTGCCGAGCATGTGGTGGGCGTATGGGGCAGAGAACTGCACCCCGACGCCGAGTTGTGCGCACATTCGGCGAGGGACAGCAGCTTCAAACACAGAGTCAGAGTCAAACTTGAGGACCGGTGCGAACGCGCCCGTCTGGGAGTGATGGCGGGCATGCAGGTGTTTGATGTCCAAGAGGATGGTTTCCAATTCCGAACATGCGTCGTCTTTAGACTTAAGGAACCGCACCCACATGTAGTTGGTGTGGTGGTCGATGACGAGCAATCAGTAACGGAGGCCATGTGGGGAGGGGACACTGACCGGGCCCCAGAGGTCTGCGGACAGGTTGAGGAGGGGGTGGGATGGCTTCGCGCAAGCGGCTGTGTTGCGTGGTGCAACTGTGGCTTTGTGAAGTAAGCAAGAGTCGCAAGAAACTTTGTTTACAACGCTAGGCAACACAGGGCTAGTCGGGACACCGTGAGTATGCTGGGCCTGAAGGCTTTGCATGTTGAGGTGGCCATATCGACGGTGCCATAGGACGGGATCACACGGGGCAGTAAGGGCAACCTGAGGGGAGGGGTCAAGTGCCGCCGGTGCGGATGGGCTTGAAGGGAGGTTTGGCTGGTGGGGAAGGAGGTAGAGACCGTTTCCGGACGGTTCTAGCACACCCATGCCTGTGGGTACCAAAAGCAAACCAGTGTCAGAGTTGGAGGGGAATATAAATTCACAACCGCTGTGAGTTTGCATCCAGCTGACACTAAGTAGTCTGCCGATACGCTGTGCGGAGCGAGATGATAGGTCAGGGGTGTAGAGTGCATACACAGTGCGGTGAATGAGCTGGCCAGAGGCAAGTCTGACAGAAATCGGCACTGAGCCACTGCCCTTAACGTCAACGCCGACACCGCCCACGCGAGAGGGAGCGGAGGGGGGCGTGAATTTCACGAAGTTATCTCGGAACGCAGTGAGGTTAATCGAGCATGCGGAATCAACGACCCAAAACTGTGACAGGTTACGACCCGGGGCGAGGGAAGAGGAGAATGCCACAGAGCTGAATGGGACACTCACCTCGTCGTCAGCGTAGTCATCAGCGCAGTCCTCGAGGGTGGGTAGGCCGTCGGTGTCATCGGCGGGGGCGTCGTCGGCAGGGACGTCGCTTAGCAGGGCAGCGTGAGCAGAGGGGGTGCCGTCGGCGGCGCCGTACTTCTGGACTGTCAGCCTACGCTTGGCGAGATTCCACTTAAGGATAGCGTCATCCGTGGCAGTGCAGGCTGACATGAGATGGTTGAGGCTGCCACAAACGCCACACTTGTTGGGTCGATGGCCGCGAGGGTTACGGTGTGGTGGGCCTCGACCGTTGTGCGAGCCGCGGCCCGCAGCGACGAACGCGGAGATGGGAGGGGGTGATATGGCTGGAGCGGGTGTGTCCGGAGCAGTGTCGTCGTCCATGTTGTTCGCAAGGTGGAGAATGCTGGCCATCACTTCATCAGCCGACATGATGTAGTCCGTGTCAAAGGCGTTGATGACGCATTGCTTCGCCTGACCGTGTGTGCCGCTGCTGGAGATACCGCGCAGCATGAGGAGACCGAGGTGGTGGGGGTGGATGGCAACTGAGCCATCAACCAGTTGGCATGTGTCGTTGTAGTCGTCAAAGGTCTGGCGCATGTAGTGGACATAGTCACTGAGTGACTGACCAGGGCGCTGTCTGACCGTCAGGTTGTCCAGGAGGGACAAGGAGCGAGCAAAAGACCGACAATCGAGGCGTTCACAAAGGATGTCCCACGCGGCAGCGGCGCAGTCAGGGCGTGCTGGAGAAACGCATTTCATGGCTTGGTCAGCGCGCTTATTCGCGCTGGCTGCATGGAGAAGTAGCGTGTAGGCGTAGTGTTGCGCTTGTTCGTCGAGCAAGACGCCGGAATCACGGATGGCCAGCTGTGGAATGAGATAAGCGGCCTTGATGGAGAGGAAATTAAGGAAGGTCCTCTTCCATTGCTCGAAGTCCGTTGTCGGGCACATGACGGGGACCGACATCTTCATGGACCGGTTGAGGGCGTCCTTGTCGAAGCCGGGGGCTTCGTGTGCCGCCCGGTTGATGACCACCGGGTCAATAGTGGGGCGACGACGACCACGGGTGGCGGGGTCGCCATGTTGGACTGGGGGAGAGTGCCGGCCATGAAATGGAGGAGGTGGGCCACCGGGAAAGAGAGAGCGGCCGGCCATGGGACGCGGCGGGCCGTACGAGTGCGGGTGGTCACGGTAGGGGGGGACGAGGTGAGAGGGCGCCTCCGGGATGTGAGGGCCGGGGTGTTGAATGGACTATCCGGCGGGGGGGAAGGGGGGAAGGGGGAAGGGATGATCAACCCGAATGGCGTGACGCGAGGGGTCGTGGTACGCGTCGGCACGCGAGGGCTCGCGGGGCGCATCGTGACGGCGTTGTGCGACCGTGGGGTCGCCAACAGGAGCTGCGGGAGGAGCAGCAGCAAAGACGGTTTCTGCGTCCGGGGGTACCAAACCAGGCTGGGGATGCTCAAGCAGGTGGAGGGTGTGGCCGTCGTGGCTGTCCCGGACGGGTTCGAGGTGAGCATCGTGGCGGCGCTGCGCTACAGGGGGGTGCGGATGAGCACCCGCAGCAGCAAGAGCACCCTCGGCCGACTGCGAGTCGAAACGAGCTGTTAAGCTCGCCACTTGCGCAACGAGCAGCGCGAGAGTATCCGGGGGGTGATCGAGGGTGCTCTGGTGAGAGCCTGACTTAGGGGAGTCAGGGGGTGAAACAGGCGGAGTTTTCTGCGCCATTTCGACAGAGGGCGAAACAGAAAGAGCGGAATAAAAAACAGGCAGCGGTAAAAACCGCTAGCCGGACTCGTGCCTAACAACGGTATGCAAAGAGACGGCCTGATACCCGCCGACCCCTCGGCCTGTAGCCCCGGGGTGTCTCAGAGCACCTTCTCTGTATCCTCCACCCAGTGTGGGGCACAAGTCGAGGCCAAGGCCAGGACAGGTGGAGCGCTGCGCTGGTGGTTTATTCGCTAGAATAGTATAAAAATAAAAAAGGTAAGCTACGGCTGGCGTGCAACCTGTGGATGCGTATTCACCCGACAGTGCGCCCCCCCGTTCTCCAGCTTGGACCTGTGTGCACTCTGTCCACACACGACGAGTGCGTCGGTGTGGGTGGCTGGCTATCTCCGTCGGGTGGCTGACTTAAGAGGGGTGGTGGCGGGTTTTAAAATCGCAGTTTATACTGGCGATACCGCCGACTACAAGTTGAAAGTACTAGGAGTCTACAGAAACTTGCCTTCTGCGGGAGAGCTGTCGATCGCAACTCGCCGAACCAGGTTGTCGCGCGTGAGTGACGTGAGGCGGGGGCCCATAACCTATTGAACCATGCAAACACAGTTAGTGTGGAAGATAACGTACGCAAACGTAGTTACAGTCACAGTCCCGCAAACGGAACAGTTACGGCGACAACCAGCCTACAGGCGGGGTGTCGGGACAACAGAAGTGTGAGAGTTGTAGCCTAGCGACAGCTCTGTACCGAGTCAAACAGTTTATCGGTATGTCCGATCTAGACATGTACTAATCATATCTAGAGTAGCTTACAGTAGCTATCTGCAACTAATACGTATACGGTATTACTTACAACACAACCAAGGACAATGGCGACGTGGACGGTGTTCCAACATGATGACGCCGCCGAGCACGACCCACGTGCAGGCACAACTGCGGTGCGTGCCGCTCAAGTGGGAGGGCATGTGGGGTTAAAGGAAGGCTTACCTATGACGGACGGACGAGTAGACATCTTGAAGCTATGGCTCCGGCTCTACCGCGGGGACATGCACGCCGACCTGCGGAAGCTTAACGATGCAAGCCTTAGCAAGAGGGCGGACTTTATGCAGGACATCCCAGCAGAGTTCGTCAGGTTCTTGGGTTTAATGGTACCTGGGACCGTCTATGGACAAAGGGTAGAGATTTATGGGAGAATGACAACATGCTTGATGGAATAAGAGACCAACCACAATTTCAGTAATACATGGCATTCCACAGGTTCACGATTATTTATTCATTGTTTTATTAAATATTGCAAAGCAAAGATACAAAAGATTGGCCTAGACCCATGGGCATGGTTCCGGAATGGTGTGGACGAATTAAACGCAAATAGGAGGAACGTTCTACACCATCGGGTCTACCAAACGATGTATGAAAGCATGTCGGCTTATAAACCTCGCAAGGACAAGCTAGGTGTGTTGTAAGTAATACCGCATACGTATGAGTTGCAGATATCTAACGTAAGCTACTCTAGATATGATTAGTACATGTCTAGATCGGACATACCGATAAACTGTTTGACTCGGTGCAGAGCTGTCGCTAGGCTACAGCTCTCACACTTCTGTTGTCCCGACACCACGCATGTAGGCTGGTTGTCGCCGTAACTGTTCCGTTTGCGGGACTGTGACTGTAACTACGTTTGCGTAAGTTATCTTCCGCACTAACTGTGTTTGCATGGTTTAATAGGTTATGGGCCCCCGCCTCACGTCACTCACGCGCGACAACTTGGTTCGGCGAGCTGCGATCGACAGCTCTCCCGCAGAAGGCAAGTTTCTATAGACAACTAGTACTTTCAACTTGTAGTCGGCGGTATCGCCAGTATAAACTGCGATTTTAAACCCGCCACCACCCCTCTTAAGTCAGCCACTCGACGGCGATAGCCAGCCACCAACACCGACGCACTCGTCGTGTGTGGACAGGGTGCACACATGTCCAAGCTGGAGAACGGGGGGGCGCACTGTCGGGTGAATACGCATCCACAGGTTGCACGCCAGCCGTAGCTTACCTTTTTTATTTTTATACTATTCTAGCGAATAAACCACCAGCGCAGCGCTCCACCTGTCCTGGCCTTGGCCTCGACTTGTGCCCCACACTGGGTGGAGGATACAGAGAAGGTGCTCTGAGACACCCCGGGGCTACATGGCGAGGGGTCGGCGGGCATCAAGCCGTCTCTTTGAAACCGCTGTTAGGCACGAGTCCGGCTAGCGGTTTTTACCGCTGCCTGTTTTTTATTCAGCTCTTTCTTTTTCGCCCTCTGTCGAAATGGCGCCGAAAACTCCGCCTGTTTCACCTCTTGATTCCCGTGACCCATGCTCTCAGCAGAGCAATCTCGATACCACCTAGGGTATTCTCGCGCTGCTCCTTGAGCAAATAACGCCCCGTGAAGCGTACCTCGATTCGCGGTCGGCCGCCATTGCTGCTCTTGCTGCTGCGGGTGCTAATCCGCACCCCCCTGTCGCTCAGCGCCGCCACGATGCTCAGCTCGGACACTTTCGGGACAGCCACGACGTGCACACCCTCCCCATGCTTGTGCATCCCCAGCCTGGCTACGCCCCACCGGACGCACAGTCGGCCTTGTCTGCTGCTACCGCTGCAACTCCTGTTGGCGACCCCGCCGTCGCACAGCGCCGTCCCGATGCGCACCGCGAGCCCTCGCGTCCCGAGCTCATGGTTGAACACCTCCCACCACCCCCCAATACCCCCCCGCTGATTCTGCCCTACACCGCGACCCCTCGCGTCACGACATCGCGTTTGAACAACTCCCGCCACCCCCCCCCCTACCCCCCCACTGGATATGCCCTTCACCACCCCATACCTCTCATCCCGGAGGCGCCCTGTCACGGCGTCCCCCCCTCCCGTGACCACCCGCATCCGTACGCCCCGCCGCCTTCCATGGCCGGCCGCACTCCCTTTCCCGGTGGCCCACCTCTTCACTTCCATGGACAACATTCCTCCCCAGCCAAGCGTGGCGACCACACCCCCCGTGGCCGTCGTCGCCCCACCATTGACCCCATGGTCATCGGCCGACCGACACACGCAACCCCCAACTTTGGCCCAGACGTCCACCCAGTCTCTTGGCCAGCCCCCACTACGCCCCCGTCTGCACGCGCCCCGCTGTCTCCACGGTCTTGCGCATCCTTGGCTCCGCCAAAGCCTCACCCACGGAGGCACATTGGCACGCTTTACAAAAGGTCCCCCGCTACCTTCATGGCACCATCGACATGCGCCTGACGTTGAGGGGGGGGGCCTGGACCACAGCCTCCAACTCACAGGCTTTGCCGACGCTGACATGCTCACCAAACTCCTCCCAGGACCTGCACTGGCAGGACACCGAAGTGCGATCCTTGGAGGACAAGACCCAATGCAACGCTTCATCCCGTAGCTACCTTCAAGGGGAGTGTTGTAAGTAATAACGCATACGTATTAGTTGCAGATAGCTACTGTAAGCTACTCTAGATATGATTAGTACATGTCTAGATCGGACATACCGATAAACTGTTTGACTCGGTATAGAGCTGTCGCTAGGCTACAGCTCTCACACTTTTGTTGTCCCGACACCACGCATGTAGGCTGGTTGTCGCCGTAACTGTTCCGTTTGCGGGACTGTGACTGTAACTACGTTTGCGTAAGTTATCTTCCACACTAACTGTGTTTGCATGGTTTATTAAGGCGGGCTACCCAAAAAACTTATTTTCACCGCAAGCCAAAGCCCTTGGGGACGGAGTTGAAGACTATGTGCGACTGTGCAACCGGCGTGATGGTCTATATGGAGGTACAAGAGATTTCGTGGGTGCTGTGTTCAATGCACGACGTTTGGTTTGCGGGTGTGTGAGTATAGCACGGAAGTTCACACCGCAGGCACGGGCGATGTTTGTGGAACGAAAGCGAGCAAAAACACACATGACGCAGGTTTGGATAAACACTGCACGCTGTAAACATGCGAGGGCGATTGGGTCAGGGGAGGGGCGAGGTCCAACTTGGCCGTTAGGGAGGCATCATGTTGACGATGGTGTTTGGAATGCTTGGGTATGTGCTTGTGCCAACTACACCCGCCCCACGCGTGGCACACGTCGGAGATTAGGGTCGGTTATTAGTAGTAATGAAGAATTGGTAAACATAAATCAACAAACCCCGCACAAATTGCCTCATGAGGTGTGCCGAATTCGACGGGTGTTGCTTGGCACTGCGGCTCAGCTTTGCCGGGACATTTCGTAAATTAAAGTAACTCAAATAAAACTCGTTTGTGGGTGTTTGAACTCCGGAGTAGGTGCGTTTCGACGCGTATTGGAAAGACGAGTCCAACGGTACCTGGTAAAAAGGGGTTTGACCATACTCGAGTAATTTACGATCGTTTGAACATTGTGGCCGAAAGTTGCTTGCCCTTGGGTTGTGCGCATATCGGTGGTATGTCTACATACGCGATTTCGTGCATTTCCCCCACAACGGCCTGCCCATCACATCCTCCCTCCGTCGCCAATGCATTATATTTGCGCGACCGTCGCATCAACATTCATATTGCGTCGTTGTGCGCCCGTTACTCTTTTCGTATAACCAGCACGGCGACTGTTTGAAAGAGCGTGCCGCACGGGTGCGGGCGCGATAACCCCAAGTACACAAGCCCGGCAGCTCGAATTCGCCTCCCGTAGTTGTCGGCGCATTCCATATTAGGCGCCAAATCATTGCCTAGGATTTCAGGAGATTTGTCAATAAAATCGACGCATGGTTATATTTTTTACTCGCGAAGGTGGAAAATCGTGTCCCGACTTTTGTAGAGAGGTGTAGTCGAAACAGCGGTACGGGGTCGATTCGAGGCGTCATCTTCGATATGTACTAATACATGGAGTATTAATTAACAGGCTTCATATGTTGGGAACCCATTGCCACAATACGGCACGTGCATTTCCGCGGGGGCCGTTGCTGGGTTACACATTATTATGATTCATTTTTGTACGCGTGGATTTTCCACAGCCCGTCGTCTAGCCCGCATTCATGCCATGCTTGAACGTTTTTTCCATCTTTGTCCTGCATGTGGCGGGGATGTGCTTGAATATATAGAACATATCTTACTTGAATGCCCACGTTGGGAGTGCCGTCGTCGTATGTTTTAGACACTAGCCCTAGAGCTTGATGGTTTTGTACGTCCGTTCGCTACTTTCCTTGAAGATGTATATGTTTTCGCTTTTAGGCGGCGTCCACCCTTATCTTCATGGCGCCATTCATTTTACAGGAAACGGGAGGCTTTTCCAATTAGACGCCTTTCGCAAACGCATGACAAAATGCGGTTATCCGGGACGAGATGCAATTCCGCTAACACGTACAGAAACATACTAAAACCGTTAAATCTCATCCCCTCCCATGATGTCAAAGTACATGTATTTCGCACATGTATTTGGATATGGGACGAAATTTTAAACGTTCGCGGGTACAAGTATAGCACGCGAGAGCAAGTCGCGCACGTGTGATGGCGGCCGAAGAGTGGTAGTTTTGAGGCTTCGATAAGCCGAAACCACACCAATTTCCTCGTCTATGATCTTATGATATTTCGTAACAAGGGAATCGCGCGGGAAAGGCACGGTCTGAACCAATTCTTAGTCTAAACCGACAAGATCGAATCCGTTAGGCGGATTCGCCGCCGCTTGGCGCGCACATGTAATTGCACACATGTTAGTGCACGGGTTACCCCGCCAATGCCCTCAACTCCTTATACCTGTAGTGTTAGCTATGGTTTTTGACACACGAAGTTAGAGATATCAACACGCGTTTTGATATCTCTGACAGAAAACTCAGACCAGCATCTTGCGGAAGGTTCCAACGGACGGTTGAGGAAGTTAAGACACAATATACTAGTTTCTGTCCTACACACTCACAAGCAAGAATTCATATTGGGCGTGCACAACACCGGCCTCCTCACCCACCACCCCACCCTGCGTTGCCCAATGTGTGGATAATTCACAAGCAACGGCCACATGGCCGGCAACTGCCCTACCATGTCCGGCCTAAGACATGACCGCCACAAAAGCGCGCTACAACTCCTCCTCTCCCTCATGGAACGCCCCAACGGAGGCCGATGGGAGACCATCACCGCCGACTTTGGTATTTAACCCATTAAGTCATTCGCATCCCCCACATCCCACCCACATGCCCACCCGCCTTGTTGCTGCTGACGAAGGCCTCTTGCCCGACTCTCTAACCTCATGCCATGCCATCCTCCCCGCCGAGATTCCCCGCGCATGCCCCCCCCCCCCCCCCCTCCCCCCCCCCCCACCGCCCCCCCGCGCGTTGAGCCCCCCGGCAAACAAACCCGACTTTATCCGACTCCTCGGACTTCGATACGTCGGTCACACAAACGGTCGCCGCCGATACTCCTCGATTAAAAAGATTCAGATAGGGGAATGGAAGTACTGCACGGACCACAAACTCTCCCACACAACTCAACTGATCCGCGACAAATACACTCCCTAAGCCAATGCCATCCGCCGGCACTGGCCAAGTACAATAGTCGACATCCTTCCCATCGTCATGAGCCGCACAAGGACACCGCACTCATTCACCGTTACGAGTCTCGCCTCCCTTCTCACCCTCCGCACCGACCCTCCTGATAAACTCATCTCGAAAACACGACTCGACACGTCACGCATCCTCAAACATTTCCACTTGCACACCGCCGTTCAATGGCTGCACCATCTCCTCATCTACCGCACCAAGTCTCGCAATACCACACGACGCACCGACCCTTCTCGAACCCACACCCGCCCCTGATTGACATCCGCACCCCACACGCACGACACCACGCATTGACACACTCCCCCGGGGGGGGTAAAAACCCCCATGTCCATTTGGAGAGGTTGGATATAAGCGCTTGACGGTGTAGCCCTGACTTATAAGATTCCTACATGGCACAATTGGGAGGGCCCAGAGACAGCAACCGGTTTCACCCGGTAGATGTTGTGAACAATTTCAGTTTCTGTCCTACACCCGTAGGACGAGATTACCGATTTTGGCCGATTTCATCCTCTCCTGCGACTCAAGCATAGGATGGAATGGTACGGACTGGAAAGTAAAAGTCCTTAGGCCGAATTTGCTTATGTATGTTTTGGTACAAGTTAGCGTTTTATCCCGTCATGTGTCTCGTCCTGCGTTTGCGAAATGCGCGTATTATGGCGCCTAGCCCTAGGTTACATGGTGCCTAGCCCTCCCTCATATTGTTTTATTTGTAGTTCATGTATCGCACTCCCGAAATGATGTTCTGTTCCGTGAGATGGGCCTTGCTCCTCGCTTTACTCGAATGGGTCAACGCCCGGACGGGTAAAGCAGTCCTTTCTTGATCAGTGCCGGGAATGCATACATTTTTTGTTTGCATGTTATTGGACGGTTTTTAGTTGGTGAAACTCAAACACTGGCCTCGTTGCGGGGTTTGCGAAGTACGGTACGGTTATCGTGCAATGGTCCGTTGTGCACTCACACAAGCGTCGCCTAGCCGGGAGTATGATCGATGATGTGTTTGAGGTTTGTTTTGAACTTCTACTCTTAATCGTGCTTGCAAAACGTAGCATGTCGCATGGTGCCGGTGCGGGCTTACCTGCCAATCCCATATCCCGGGGGTGGAAAAAATTACTGGAAAATCGATGCATCGCTGATTCAACTCTCAAGTTTCTCCTTGTTGCTGAATGGAAAATAAATCTATGGCGCGTGCAAATAATCAATTGACCTTCTGCTCTAGCTAGCATTGCAAAAATGAATTGATTAAGATTGAAGCACGGTAGACAGAAAGACTACATTGAAAAGTTATGAACTGTGCTCGTAAATAAATGTCAACATGCGACTCAAACTTTGCTGTAGCTCTGTATCTTTGCCAACACAACGACAAAGGTATCGACATTGTACAGCACAAGCAAAAACATGCGGCCATAGTGAAACTGCAAATCATCAGGCGATAGGAGGAAAAATGGAAAAATGGAAAAATGAAATATGATAAGTGCGATGTTTCGTTGCTCAACACCACATATTCGTCGAATTGCATCTATGTTTGATTTTATTCATTGTTATTGTTATTTCACAAAAAGTACCAAAGTTATATCATTACAATAGCTAATTGTTGTGAGTTATCTGGAAATATATTTTTCTACCTATAGTTTTCACAAAAGCAATAATTATCGGTAAAATATTATATCCGTCTGAATTTCAGATAGGAGCTTCCTGAGATCATATAACAGGAAGCACCACAGGACATGGGAATGGGGATTCCCCCTCACCATCTCGTCAGCGGAGGACCTCGTCGGTGGAGCCCCTCGTCGGCGCCCATGCAGGTCGCCCCCGCCTACTCCTTACCCTCCCTCCCTCCTCCCTGTTCGTAGCGGGGAGGCTGGGGAGGGGGTGGCTCTACGTGTTTTGTAGCGATCAACGCTGCTCCCGGGGCCTTGTTATGGCCGACGACCGGGCCATTGACCGGCCTTCGCGTCTTGCTCCCGGGCTGTCCCGAATGGCTTCTCCCTCTCCTCTTCCCCCTTTCGCCCGGTCCTCCGCGTCTGGACCTCCCCGTCGCGATTCTGCTGCTCGTCGGGCCCGTGCTACGGTCCGTGCGTCGTTTGTTGTCCCCCCCCCCCCCCCCCCGCATCCCTTGTCCGTACCTCCGCATCGGGCCGCCACGCTACTCCTCGTCACAATGCGCGACGCCCTCTTCGCTCTGCTTTGTCTCTAACCCCCTCGGTGGCTCTTGAGCATCTGTCGTGCGCGCCACTTGCGCCGTCCGTCGCCCCCTTACGGGTCGGTCGTAAAAACTTGCTGCTCTGCAGCGAGCTGCTAGGGCTACCGCTGGTGGGCGGCAGGCTGCCCTTGCCGCTGGTGGTTCGAGGGAGGCTGTCGATGCTGTTCGGCGCACGGTTGCTGCCGCTGTTGCTGCAGCAGCCGCCGGACATAGAGACGCTAGTAGTGTTGGTGCCGCCGTTGTTGTTGCGGGTTCTACTGCTGGTTGGCGCACAAATGCTGCTGTTGTTGCTGCAGCAGCCGGCGGACGTCGAGACATTGGTAGTGTTGGTTCCGCCGTTGTTGCTGCTGATGGTGGTGATGGTCGGCGCACAGCTGCTGCTGCTGTGGCTGCAACAACTGCCGGACATAGAGACATTGGTAGTGCTGGTGCCGCCGTTGCTGTTGCTGCTGCTGCTGAGGGTGGTGCTGGTCGGTGCACGGCTGTTGTTGTTGTTGCTGCACCAGCCGGCGGACGTAGAGACACTGGTAGTGCGGGTGCCGCTATTGCTGCTGCTTCTGCTAGTGCTAGTCGGCGCACGGCTGCTGCTGCTGCAGTAGCCGGCGGGCGTCGAGATATTGATGGTCGTGTTGGTGCTGCTCTTGCTGTTGCTGGTGCTGGTGTGGGTCGGCGCACAGATGTTGTTGTTGTTGCTGCAGCAACCGGCGGACGTAGAGACATTGGTAGTGTTGGTGCTGTCGTTGCTGGAGGTGGTGATGGTGGTGGTGCTCGTCGGCGCACGGCTGCCGCTGCTGCTGCTGTTGATGCAGCATCCGGCGGAAGTCGAGATATTGGTCGTGCTGGTGCTGCTGTTGCTGGAGGTGGTGGTGGTGGTGGTGCTCGTCGGCGCAAGGCTGCTGTTGCTTTTGCTGCAACAGCCGGTGGACGTAGAGACATCGGTAGTACTTGTGTCGCCGTTGGTACTGGTGGTGGTGGTGGTGGTGCTGGTCGGCGCACGGCTGCTGCTGCTGTTGTTGAAGCAGCCGGCGGACGTCGAGATGATGGTCGTGCTGGTGCCGCCGTTGCTGCTATTGCTTCTGCTGCGGCTGTTGGTCGGCGGTCGGCTGTTGCCGGGGGTAATGGAGGGTGCATCTGCTCATGTTGCTACACGTGCTGGTGCTGGTTGGAGTGCGGAGATTGCCGTTTCTACTGGAGGACCGCGCGCTGCTGCTGATGTGCGGAGGGCTACAACTGGGGGTGTTGCTGCTGCTGGTAGTGCCGCTGCTGCCGGTAGTGAAGGTGCTACATGTGGGGTCTCTGCGACTGCTGGTGCTGTTTTGCGGCCGGCTGCTGCGGCACCTCCTAGTTGACATGGAGACGCTGCTGGAAGGGTGTCTGGTGACGTTGCTGTTCGTGTTGGAGTAGCCACCTGTGCAAGTTCTAGGCTAGCTGTTGCACCTGGTGGCACTAGTGGTGCTGCTGGTGAGCTACTGTTGCTTGGCCCTGCTGGTGGTGGTGCTACTAATGGTACTACTGTTGCATGTGCTGATGCCGGTTGGCAGCCGGTTACTGGCATTCGCAAGGCGAGGGCTGCAAGAAGCGGTACTAGTACATGTAGCGGTGTTGCGGGGGTGGGTTCTGGTGTTGGTTGGCGACCGGGTGCTCCCCCTGCTGGTGGGGCCGTCGGTGTTGTAGCAGCCGACGGAGTTGGTTCGTGGCAACTTGCTGTTGGTGGTCCTGATGGGCAAAGAGCTGGCCGTGTTGCTGCCGGAGACCCCTTGGCACCTGTTGGTGGTGGTTGGCGCTCGGCCGTTGCTACCAACGTCCATGAGCAGAGGGTTGTGGCGAGTGGTGCTGCATCTGCTGTTACTGCTACCGCTGTGGGACTTGCGGCTGCCGGGGCTCGCTCGCACCGAGCTGCTAGTGCTGGTGCTTGTGGGCATAGACATGTGGCTGGTGGTAGGGCCGCTGGTGGTGCTTATGCACCTGCCTGTGCCGCCCCGCGCCCGGTTGCTGCTGCATGGGTTGTTGGGCAGAGAGCTCTAGCCGGTGATGGCGCTGCTAGTGGTGCTCATGCAAGTGCCGGTCAGCGACTCGCCGATGCTGCCACGGCCCGTGGGCAGAGGATTGACAGCGGTGCCGGTTCATTAGCTGCTGGTGCCAATGGACATAGTGCTTCTGATGCCGGGCGGAGGGCTGGAGCTGGTTGGCGGCGAGATGATGCTCTTGGAAGCCGGCGAGTTGCGGTTGCTGCAGCTGTTGCCCATGCTGGAGCTTCATGGTCGGAGCCGGGCCTAAGTGCATCGGGTGTTCTATCCCCGTCGCGGGGGGAATGTTACACTTGCGCTCCGTGTGGCATACGGTTTGCTGGGCGTAAATGGCGCTCTAATTTCGCCAGACACACGAACATGTACATAACTGGCAATGGCCCCTCTACTTCCGCACACCGTCGCCAAGCTCGCCACCTTGCAACCTCCTCTCCGGCCTTGTTTTCCCTTTGTGCCTCGGGCGACCACCTTCTATTTGCCACCCAAGCTCGCCCTCTTACCGCCCCATGCCTACACTGTGTGGCCGCTCCCGTTTCTCCACTGTTGCCTCACGACTATGTTGGCAGCTCCCGGCCGCCGCTCATTGGACCATGCCCCCTCCGAATACTTGTCACCCCTCCCCCCCTTGCTTGGGGTGGCCTCCCCCCCTTGGGTCATGGACAAGCTTTTATGCCCTCATCTGCCGCTGCACTCCGCCGAGAGGCTGCTCTCCGATCCCCCCTCGGGCTGCTACTCATGCCTCATGGTGCTCCGACAACGACCCGGTCGCTTGTCTACTTGAGTTCAGACCTGTCACTGCGGCCCGAGGGGTTTGTGCGACAGCGAGAGACGATCTACGTTCTGCCCTACAAGATACCCTCGAATATGCGACCTCCCTTCCCTCAACGGACTCTCGGGCTGCTGGAGCTTTTTTGGCAAGTCACCTCTTTGAGGGCCTCCTCCTCCGACCGTTCCCGGCGGCGGCCTGTGCTCGCATCCGCTCCATGTTCCAACGTCGAGTCCGTCTATCTTTGGTTCTCTACGTCCGGAGAGGACGGCCTCACAAGCATTGACACCCTTCTACGTGATATTCGAGATGGAGGTGAGCTTGCACGTGCGTGCCCGGGGGCTTCTGCGCCTAGACGCCCCAACGGTCGGGGCCGGGGTGGGGGGGGCTCTCGCCGTCGCCGGGCCCAGAACACTCAACGGGAGCAGCACCACCCACCGACTCGCCTCTCTGAAGGTGACCTCCTACGCCGTGTTGCCTTCCGTCGGGCCCGTGAGCTAGTGGAAGTTGGCCAGTTGCGACGGGCCCGTATGGCCCTAGACGGAGCCGACTTCGGAATGGTGGAGGACGCGGACGGGGATTTGGCCGCTCTTCAGCGGTTGCATCCTCCGCCCGGTACCCCTCACCTTGACTGTGATCTCCCCGACCTTCTGCCCCCCCCGGCGCGCCCACCCCTCACGTATTTAGATGACAGTGACAGCCTCAAATATGGGAGGAGTCTATGCTCCTTGTCTTGAGAAAAGCACCTCGCCTGTCAGCCCCCCACGTTGATGGCTGGCGATGGGAACATGTCCGTGACTTGAATGTTCCAGCATGGCGTAAGTGGGTTAACCGCTACTCGGCGGGAAACATTCCCGAGGCTGCGGCGGACTTATTGGCGAGTGCGACCGGGTGGGCTCTTCACAAGCAAACCGGGGTCGACCGCGACGCCACTCGCCTCCGGGGTGAGGCTCCTAAAGTCCGGCCGCTTGCTGTTGGCAGCGTTTTGTCGCGGTTAGCTCATTGTCACGCCATAGTGCGGACAGCGACTGTCGCGGCCGACCACCTGGGCCATGTACAACGATAGGTTTTCACCAAAGCGGGTATCGATCGAGCCATTCATACCACTCGCATTGGCCTACAAGCTATTCATGATTGCAGCCTTCTAAGCTTGGACCTGGAGAACGCCTTCAACACCATTTCCCGCCGGAGTTTCCTTGCGGAGCTGTACAAGAACCCTTACTTGCATCCCATTATCCCGTTGTTTGAGATGATATATTCACGGGACTCCACGGTGTAGTACTTCGACCCCAACGATGCTTCGCCCCTACACGGCACGGTTCAATCTCGTACGGGTGTCCGACAAGGAGATCCTCTTGACCCGCTTTTGCTCAACCTGGCGATAAGCACCCCCCTCCGGAATATTGGAGAACGGTGCAGGGATTCAGCGGCGATCCAAGCCTTTTCTGATGATGGCAAGTATTTGATCAAAACGCCTTTCGTCCCGACTGTGATTACGGTAGCTACGGAGGAACTGGGATAAAGTCTGCTCGAATGTTCAACCAATCAAATCTTCGCGCATGGTACCTCCGGATACGGCCCTTGAACTTGTCGAGGTGATACGGGCGATGGTCCCCGTTGTTGCGGGTACTAGTAACCTTAGAGCCCCTTTGGCGATGGACTTCTCGATGGCAGACGGCCCTCCAGCGTCTCAAAATGAGAACTATGTTCACTCTTGGCTGCAAGACACCGTTGAGGCATATCAACTCCTCTTGGACAAGATCGTTTGCTTTGCTATGTCGGACTTCGGAGGGACACACGCCGCTTTCCGCTTGATGATCACGTGTGCGGTACGCCGCTATGGTTTCTTGCTCCGCACCCTCCCCCCAGATATCTGCCGACCGTTCCTTGCTACTGCAGATAGGGCCGTTCGAGCAGTAGTTTATCGAATCTTGGGCGTTTCTTTGGACGCACAAACACTCGATCAACTGAATTGTGCTAAACGACAGCTCTCCCTCCCTGAGGAGTTTGGGGGGCTTAATGTACCGTCCCTCGAGCTCGACGCCGAACCTGCTCACTATGCTTCATTCACTGCGACCCTCGCCAACCTGATTACTGATTACGAGTCCGAGTCGCTAGGTCCTTTGTGCGGTCTCATCCGACAGGAACTACTAAATGTTGCCACTTCTACTTTACCTTGGGCGGTCCTATTGCGCAATTCGTATGATTCTATCTCCACTATGGGCGGGTTTTCGGAATCGGAGCTTGTGGTGTTGACTAACACACTGAACCAAAACCTTTCCGATTATGCCGGGCCCGATGTCGAGTTGGTGGTATCTCCGGTCAACAATGCGGTGGCAACCGCTACCCAACTGACTTGCCTACAACTACCGACTCCCGATGCTCTCACTCGCTTGGGGGATTTTTGGGGCCACATTCAACGGAGCATTTCGCGCATTCTTCGTGCCCGGGCCTACCTTGACCTCTTGGTGTTTTGCAGACCTTCCCCACCGGACTGTATGAGGGTGATTTCGGGTACGGGTCGCGGGGCTTTGGCTCTCTTTTTCGCTTCACATGAGTCCAGTTTCAAGGTGCCATCCGATTGCTATACGATGGCAGCCCACCGGGTGCTTGGCTTGACCGCGGAGCGCGCCTCTCATGTTCGAAAGTGCCCTCGGTGCAATGAGGCTCCTTCGGAGCCTTGCGGGTATGGATCTTCGTCGACGGTATCGGGAATCTTTCTGTCGGGTGAGCGCTCAAAAGCCGCTATGCTCATGGACCATATCCCCCGGTGCCCGTGCTCTTGGTATATCATTCAACTCCACGACCGTATTGTCCACGTGCTTGAAGAGTTCATGCTTGAAGCGGGGGCTACTAAGGGCCGGGACTTGCGGTTGGAGGTCCGCCGTATTCGGTCGGGAGCTTCACGTGATCGTCCTATGGATGTGGTTTGGTTAGACTTCATGGCTCCGCACCGTCATCTTGTTGTTGATGTGACGGTTACAAGTGCTCGCACGAACACCAATGTTCCTCGTATAGGTGCTCGCCTCCCACTCCCTGCCAGCCTTGCATTGGGAGCTCAGCAAGGTAAACTTGATGCGGACCTCCGCACTTCCGCTTTGCTTGGCACGCCTTCGGTTCAGTCGGTCCATGACTATTATCCCTTCGCCGTGGAGGATGGGGGCCGGTCGGCGCCGATGGCGGCTGAGTTGGTCGATCGCTTGTCTATTTTGGTGGCTGTTCGTCGCTTCCCTGGCATGGGTGCCGCTGACTCTCGTTCCTTGCGCTCTGACAGTTATGTCCGTATGCAACATTTTGTTCGTCGATCTATTTCTGTTCCGTTTCGGCGTTTTTTGGGGGATGTGCGACGTGAATTCATGCAACGTCTTTCTGCTGCTCTTCATGGCACTCTGGGTTCGTATCTCCACGACGCTTTTCAGGAGGGTAGTGCTGGTGCTGTGGCATGCCTTCCTGTTCTTCGGGCTTAGGTTTTTTCCTCTTTTCTTCTTTTTGCTTGGTGGCCTCCACTGCTTTTTCTTGTAAGAAAGTTTTTTATAACATGGGAATGAGGACATGGAAACAAGGAGCTTCATACATAGATGAGTCCTGAAAGAATTCAGATTTCAATGGTCATAGCGTGTTTGTCGAAAATAAGGGTTTTGCTCGCTATACGATGACTATCAAGACCAAAAAAATTTAAAAATCACTTTTCTGATGTACGTGTAATCCTTAGATCAATATCGCTACTATTTATAATATATCTTGGCTTGGGCTTGTCATCTCGGCGGAGTGACAGCTTCTGGTTCCGGCGCTGCACGGCGGCAGCACCAACCCGCTCGCCCTGGCACAGCGCCTCCGTTCCGTTTTCCCTCCGCCTCCCTCCCTCTAACAAAGCGCTTCCACCCCTGCTGAGACTGCGACTACTCGCAGGTCGGCTCGAAGCGCCCGTATTCCCTTTCCAAATGCGGCGCGGCCTCCACCTCGCCGCCTCCAAGCTCGTTACCGCGGCGGAGCTCAGTGGCACAACCGCGGCGGCCTCCTCGGCAGCCGCTGCGTCGTCGGCAACAGCCCCACCTCCGCCCCCGCCCTTCCCCACCTCCTCCTCCTCATACCCTCAAGGTATGCAACCTCTAACTTCAAGTCGTCCTTTATAACTACACACCGCGATATATTCGACACTCGTCAGTGACCTCACATACCCGCCGCCTCGCGAGCGACCATCCGTCCACCCCATCTCTGAAATTTCACCCCTGCGACTCCAAGCTCAAATCACGATAATAAACACATGGATTTGGGCTTTTGTCGGGTACACACATCCTGCTCAAAGCATCCAGTGGCACAGGAAGCTAGATATCGGAGGCAGTCGAGTTGGCCAAACGACAATCGACACAATTATATTTACACTTGCGTGCTGCAAGCGCCACTGGTATTGGCGGTGTATGAGCAGCACAGTTTGAAACGTTGTGAGTTTGTCTGCATGCAGAGAACCCCCCCGCTGGATCCACCACACCGTACACCGTCTGCCACCCGTCTGTGGCTCACCACTCGCACTACTACGGCGGATACAGCCAGCCGCCTTACAAGAGGTGTTACCAGAGCGACAACCACATGGCGCCCGTCATTCCTGGCAGCATGGGCCTGGGCTGGTCCGCAACTGTGCGTGGGAAGGCGTCCTCAGTGGCAGTCCCACAGCATCATGCTCATCATCTCCCGAGCATTGATGGGCGGTCTGCGGGAGGAGTGGTGCCAGTCGCACGCCGCAGCGGGGCAGAGCCACGGCGAGGAACATCACAGGTGTGAATGCACGCCATGACACATCTCTGTACACACCAGCACACACATTTGCACAGCAGGGGACGGGCTACAGGTAAAGCAGCACTCACGTCCAAACATGCTGCTATGACATGCATTGGCACGTGATTTAGCTCAATGGGAATCAATTTCAGGGGGAATGAGGGGGTGAGCTGAAGGGGTACTTATGACGGGGTACTGCGCCAGGTTCGAGTTAAGAGCCAGCAGGTTGGGCGCTCCCCTTTCTCAGCTGCCGCCTCAACTGCCGCGGCGGTTGTTGCAGCCGAGGATGCGGTGCGGAATGTTGCGCTGAAGGCGAAGGCAAAGGGGGGCACTGCCAACGCACGGTGGCCAGCGCTTTCGGAGGTGAGCACAGACATCCACCCTCTTCCAAAGATTATGCGTCCCAGACCGGCTGCGAAGCGAATAGGGAAGATGTAGCATGATCAGCGGCCGTCACGACAATACATAAGGTGTGTCAGTAATGTGTGTGTGTGTGTGTGTGTGTGTGTGTCTTGGCAGGGCTGTCTGGTGGGTTTCAACAACACGGACATGCAGGGACTCGCAGTACTGAAAGCCAAGAAGGGCAACTCCTGGCAGGCCACCGACCAGGTCTCGTTTTCTCCTTGTACGTGCTTGTTCATGTGTGGCTGATCATTTCTGGGCCTATGTCGCCAATCAGCTGAGACTGAGTGCACCGTGTCGCGATATGGAATGGGGCTGCGGTGTAGCGCGGGATGGAGGTGTGGTTGAACCCGGAGGATGTGGTGCTGAGGCTGCCGGGTGGCAGCTACAGCCCCTCGGACTCTGGGCGTGTGTTCAAGTCATCCTCCGCGATCCCCTTGCAGGTCCCTCTTGAAGACGTATGGAAGGAGTTGGTAGCGGTGAGTCAGCCCCCCCCCGCTTTGCAGCAGTTTCATCCCCACTGCCTCAGCACTGTTCACCCCCTTGACAGTATCTCCTCTTCTGCCTTTCTGCTGATCAGGCTCCGCGGCCGGTGCGCGTGGATGAGCTCTCTTTGGTGATGTATGGTAGCGACTCGGTGGAGCATCAATGGGGCGCGTTCCTGTTGGCTGTTAAGAATCGGGTCTTCTTCAAACAGGTGTGTATGTCAGCGGCCCTTTTGTGTGTGTGTGTGTGTGTGTGTGTGTGTGTGTGTGTGTGTGTGTGTGTGTGTGTAAGCATGGATGTGAGTGCGTATGGGAGTGCCAGGATCCTTCGACCGGAGACACTTGTTTGAAGAAAGGGTGGCGCCCTGAAGAGTTTTGTTTCCGCGTGTTGTGGGCAGGTGAAGCGCAAGCCTCCCTGCTTTGAGGCACGCGATGCGATGAGCGTGCAGCAGCGGCTGGCAGAGCAAGTCGCCAAGGAAGCAGAGCAGTCGGTGATGGAGAGCTGGGTCAGCCTGTATCGCAGCGCGTCGGGGCTGCCAGTGGAGAAGAAGCCGTCTAAAGAGGAACTGGTAGCCGGGCCACTTGCGGAGCTGCTGAATGCACTTGAGGTGTGGACCTGGTACAGCTTTTGTCCCCATCTAGCATTTAATCTGGTTTTCTCTGTTGCCACGACTCGCATGGGGTGTGTCATCCCTACTGCGATTGTCTGTGGTCGTGTCAGCCATGCTGATCCTCATCTCCGTCACTCAATGCACCTTCTCCCAACAGGCGTATGCGCTCACCCGCGAGACAGATCAGCAGCGAGGCGTAGCTATCCAGGCTCTCAGCGCGATCGGATACTATGCCAACCCCAACCTTGCCGCCTCTGCGCTGGTCGACATCGGCTTCATGCCCGGCTATCAGGCGCTGACGCTCCTGCGCTCGGACATCAGCCAGCAGTTTCCACCAGAGATACTCACTCTTGCGGATCAGGTTCATGCGCAGGCGCCACCCGACCCCGACGCCTCCCGCCGTCATGACCTGAGGCACCAAAAGGTAACCCACCTTGGTTCCCTTTGTTGTCTGCATAACCCAAGGCTGTCTCAGTTGGTATGTAGGGCGCACTTCGAATAACACGGTGGTAACCATGCCATGCTATTAGCGCACGTGCGCTATGCCTGAGCGCCGTCTGACTTTGTTTCCTCGTACAGGTTGTGACTATCGATGATGAGGCGACCACCGAGATCGATGATGGAGTGTCCATCGAATGGCTGGAGGATGGGCGCTCCCGACTGTGGGTCCACATCTCGGACCCGACGCGCTTCTTGCGGCTCGGAAGCCCCCTGGACGCGGTATGTAGGGCGGGGAAGGGGTGTGTGCGTTCATGAGCGCGTGGATATTGCATGCACTTCTTTGCCCACGTGCCATGCAAGGCAGCAGGATGAAGTTGCTGAGGAGTGCCGCTGCTGCGTCGCTGCCCTCTCATTTGCAGGAAGCTTCCAAGCGCGTGTCTACCCTCTACCTCCCCAACGGCAAGATCCCTATGTTCCCCTCTATCCTGGCGGAGGGATGCTTCAGTTTGCGCATGGGGACTGACACTTGCGCGGTACCCGCCGTCCCGTCTTCCTTTATTCACCCACGCGCACCCCCGCCCGCTCCCTTTTGGCCTGCCCTCAACCTATGACTGTGTAAGCTGAATCGGCCCTGACTGTTTTGAGTATTGCTTATGTTGTGCTGCATGTTTGGCGCAGATGAGCATCTCTGCTGTGCTGGAAAAGGACGGCAGCATGTCGGACTGCCAAATTGTGCCCTCCATCGTCAACCCAAATTATAGACTGTCCTACGAACAAGTGGACGACCTCCTCTCTCTTGTGACCAGCGAGGAGGAGCCAGAGCTGTTTGGCCTCTATGTATGCCCCCCCCCCCCCCCCCCCCCACCCACCACACACACACACACACACACACACACACACACACACACACACACACACATACACACACACACACACACACACACACGCGCGCGCGCGCGCGCACGTACCCCCCCCCCCCACACACACAAATGCTCACACACATATACTCACACATTCACACACACACACACATCATACTCTTAAGCTCACGTAAGCGTGCACACAGAATTCATTTAGACACTGACCCACGCTCTCAGGGAATCCCAACCCTACACGCTCTCTGTCTGACTAGCCACCATTAACACAGCCATCACCACCACAGAACACCGCAACAAACCGTTCACCATTTCACAATTAAGCCTCAATAATTTTACAATATACCACACTGCATATACCACGCAGTCACATGTACACAAAATTGCGCGCCCCGACTAGTAATTACAGACATTGCATGCACACACACAGACACACACACACACAGACACACACACACACATAAATACACACAAACGCACACGCATGCACGCACACTCACACACCAAGATACAAACAAGCATTCAAATGGCAGTTTCGCGCAATTGCATTTACAGGCATTCTCACATATAGTCAGAAGTCAGAACTCCTCACGCGTACTTACATATTCAAGCACCCTAAACGAGCAATTAGTTTTCCAGGATGTTACTATGGAAGTCCGTTCAGGAGTGCTCCAGATATATTACGACATTATTTGCTGTGCCCGGGGTTATTGCAGGAAGCTGCGAAAGTGCGCGCCGCGTATCGCGAGCGCTCTGGTGCCACGAGCATCGACCTGCCCAACGCGCGGATTGACGTCAAATTTAGTGACAATTCCAAACAGCCTCCTGAAATAAAGGCAAGTGCATATTCCCGACATACATTGGTGTGTGTGTGTGTGTGTGTGTGTGTGTGTGTCTGGAGGTGATAGAGAGAGGGGGGGTGAGTGGGTGAAAGAGGTAGAGGACGAGTGAGAGAGCGCGCGAGTGGCTGTACACAGACTGAAGGACTTCCTTGGCTTGCAGATTGAGCCAGAGGATCAGTATGTGAGCCCGGCCAATGTGCTGGTCACGGAGATGATGGTGATGGCGGGGGAGGTGGTGGCCACCTTTTGTGCGGAGAACAACATCCCTGCCCCCTTCCGCTGCCAGGTGGGTCGGCGTCGTCGTTGGCGCTGTATGCTTGTTTCGCATTGCTATTCAATTTTTACCCTAGGAGGCCCAAATACCTGAACTATATGACAGTTACACCACTCCACTTCCGCAAAACAACGGTGCCGTGCTTTCTTTACATTTAGTTATATCAAAGAAATGCTTTATATGATTTATAATTCGGCTGTAATGCAGTGCGCTGCCTATCCTGCCCAGTCAGGTCTGCTTCATCACTCAGTGGCGTTTACGCCCATGATCTCGAGAGGCTGAGTCTGAGCGAACGTTTTGGTGCCCCACGACAACGGTTCTGACGGATGACGCGCTGTGCAGGCGGAGGCAGTGCTCCCGGACGCGGCAGAGCTGTCAGCCCTGCCGGCGGGACCGTGCCGAGCGGTGGCCATTCGTAAGCGAATGATGCGATCCACCACGTCGACAGGGGCGCCAGGTGCCACCTCTCCCTCACATCCTGGCTGTGCATGTGGCGCTGGTATATTTCTACACATTACAAATTTCAGATTTTTTGAAATGCATTTTTAAAAGGCAAAGATGAAACAGTTATTTTGCAATAAAATACTGTTTTTTAAATGCAATATATTTCACGAATGACATGAAATGAAATTCGTGTTCATTTTGCAGAAAAGAATTGCATTGGTATCTTTAGTATCTTTTTATGCCTTTTTGGTCCTACTACGCTCAATTCGGTCAGACTACCACTTTTCATTTCTTGTTTGTCTCAGTTGCGATGACTTTTGACTATGGCCTCAACTGCACAGGGCGACACAGCGGGTTGGGGTTGGAAGGGTACGTGCAGTTCACCTCCCCCATCCGGCGATACGGCGACCTTCTCGCGCACTTTCAGGTCGGTGCGCCAATCAGGCAGCCGCTGGTTAACCGTGTGACGCAAGAGGCGCGGCATGTAGTGTTGGATGGGACCCCTGCTTGAAGTCGCACTCTCTGCGTCCGGTGGTCTTCGTTGTCGCCAGGTGAAGGCTTTTCTGCGCGGCGAGGCGTGTCCCTTCACGTCCAAGGAGCTCGCGGAGGTGATGAGCCGAGTGTCTAGTCAGGTGCAGGACCTGAACCGTCTGGAGCGCGACGTGCGCAACTACTGGTTGGCCGAGTATTTCCACATGGTGCGTGGGCGCGTAGTGCTTTATTGCTGACAATCGCCGCAGCATCCATCGCCGTTGCTAGAATTTTGTGAGAGAGAGTGTGTGTGTGTGTGTGTGTGTGTGTGTGTGTGTGTGTGTGGTAAGTGTGTGTCTATGTGTGTGTGTGTGTGTGTTTTTTTATGTGTGCGTATTAGTAGAGTAAGTGTTAGAAAATAGTCCTCTGGCACATTTGAATTGTAGGGTACCTGTCATTTGAACATGTCGCTATGAGAGCAGCAGCTTCCATCGCCGTTTCTCTTGGCATCCTTCTGCCCTGTTTTATCTTTTGGTCATTTCCTTTTCGGACATTTACACAATGTTCGCCCTGACACTGTGGTTGCTCTTTCTGCAGCACAAGGACTCCACCGTATGGCCCGCGCTGTTTCTGTCTTGGATGCGACAGGTGTGATGCGTTGGTGGCGTGCTTAACATACTTGCCGAGTGTCTCTACATGGCTGATCTCCCTTTATCCCAGCCTCCCCCGCTTTGTTGTGTTTCACATGTCTCGCTGTTCCACGCACGCCCTTTGCACGGTGAGGGGGGCATGGACTCACTGACCTTGTGCGGCTCACACTGTCGCCCGCGCAGGAGTCTGGGCTGGCCAGTCTGCTGATTGAGCAGCTGGGATTGGAGATTGTGCACCGGGTGGACAGACCTGCACTCCCCGGCGACACCCTTCACCTCAAGTGCACGCAGGTATTGACGTGGGGGAGCCTCGCTTCCCCCACCTCCCCTTCCCCTTCGTCGGTCAGCAACACACGCGCACACACACACACACACACACACACACACACACACACACACACACACACACACACACACACACACACACACACATGCACACACACGCGCGCGCGCACGCGCACGCACGCACGCACACACACGCACACACGCACCTGTTCTACCGATTGCGAGGCGGAACGTCAGCTCTAGCATATCTGGGGCGATCTGGGTGTGGACATCCCGACGCTGTTCAGTGTTGATTGTGGGCCTTGCCATAGGTGGATCGTTTCGCGGGGACGTACAAACTGGAGGAGGTGCCCCCGTGATTCATATCACACTAGCGCCGCCTCAGTCAGTGCCGCTCGAGGGCCGTCACCGTTGTTGGCCGGTTTGTCATTGGAAGCACTGTTACATTGGATGCCACGTGTTTCCGCAATTCCACCCACTGTATTACGAATGTGATGCCTTCTGCTTGTTCAAAGCTGACACTCTCGTCTTTGATTAGTTTCCAATTGCGTTAGTTCATCTTTATCACTGATGTAATCCTATTCGCCCCATTACACTTGCTCAGTGGGTCTGCACGGGTCGAGCGCTCCTTTGCGGGTGCAGAGCCCCCCGCCGTCTGCCAGCCTGACGAAATTTGAAAATGTAGCACTTCATAGACAGTAGTAGAGCTTAGCCGGGTTGAGTGACCGGGTAGTTTTTGTTATTGAGTGGTATTTTTCTTCGCCGGTGCTGTCTTATGTTGTTTGTTTTGAATGGCGCAAAAGTCGGTTTTTGTATTTGACCAGGTTGAATGATTTTTTGTGTATTGATTGCAATGTTCAAGAGCAAGGCGACATGAACATGAAAGCTTTTGCGCTCACGACTAATGGGCTTAACCGTAAACCCTAAGGGTTACCGTTCATGCCAGAGTTGCACCTTCACTAAGCGCATGTGGTTGACTTCCACTATCCTGCGCTCACTCCTTTCCTTTGCCATCTCACCTTCGTTTCGGTTTTGTGGTATTTAGTAAACAAGCCCAAGAGACATTTTCTTACGATCCTCATTTTATATGATATGGTTTTGCATCCCGCTTCTTCCTCGGCTGGGATGCCTTCTCCTGCCACGGCGCTCTTCACCCGCGCCATGGGGCGCAAGCGTCCCCGTGCTTCCTCGACCGGCTTGTCGCTTGTCGCCTCCACGTGTTGCATTCTCAGTGTTGCCTAGGAGTTTCCTTACTTAGATTTGCTGGGTTTGTGCACAATGAGGTTATGCTTTTTGCCGTGCTTTGGATTCCGTTATCCTCTTGTCACTCTTGCCCTTTTGGTTCCGCTCCCTTTTTCCCTTGTCCGTGTTCATGTTGTTCTTCTTGTAATCCATTTGAAGATAATTAAAATGGCGATTTCAGCAGGGATCTCATGCACATGACGATCACTCGCGACGCCAAAGAAGGTCTTCATATACACTCCTCCACATAAGTCCGGACATGCATTATGTTAAGCATAAGCTAGTCAAGAACACGCTCCCCTCTCACCACGTCAAGCACGACGATACCCGAGTACCATCCAATTGTAGGAGAGCCGAAAAGCAAGTAGTAAGCCGCCATTCGGGGTGGTTAGACCTCAGCTTAAAGTGGGTGTTGTCGGTGGAGTTTGTCGAATTAAGCCCATAAATTCCCGGGAAATTGTCTTAACTACACACGTCATTCTGAGCGCCACGCTTGGGGATTGCTCAAGCGCTCATACCAAGCTGCATGCTTCTCCGTGTTCCACATAACCGTATTTTGGGGGGCTTTTTGGAGGGGGTTTGGAGGCGTGGGTGCCGTGTTCGACGCGCGAGGTTTGGTTTGCGGGTGTGTGAATAGAGCACGGAAGTTCACGCCGATGGCACGGGTGATTTTTTGGAAAGCATGCGAGCAAAAACGCACATGACGCAGGTTTGGATAAACAATGCACGTTGTAAACATGCGAGGGCGACTGGCTTAGGGGAGGGGCGAGGTCCAAGCTCGCCGTTAGGGACGCATCACGTTGACGGTGGTGTTTGGAATGCTTGGGTATGTGGTTGTGCCAACTACACATGCCCCACGCGTGGCACGCGTCAGGAATTAGGCTCGGGGGTCAATAGGAATGAAGAATTGGTAAACATATATCGACAAACCCCGCACAAATCGTCTCAGGAGGTGATCCGACTTCGATGGGAGCTGCTTGGCACTGCGGCTCAGCTTTGCCGGAATAATTCGTAAATTAACTAATTCATAACAAATTGATTTATCTAACAAATCGACGCGCAAATCATGACAAATCGACGCGCATTCCACAAATCATAGCAAATCATAACAAATCGACGCGCATTGAATAGACGCGTCCAACGGTACTTGTTATGAAACGTTTTGACCATACATGAGTAAGTTATGATCGCTTGAATATTGTGGCCGAAAGCGGCTTGCCCTTGGGTTGTGCGCATATCGGTGGTAAGTCTACAAACGCGATTTCGAGCATTTCCCCCACAGCGGCCTGCCCAACACCTCCTCCCTCCGTCGCCTATGCATTATATTGCGCGACCGTCGCATCAGCGTTCATATTGCGGCGTTGTGCGCCCGGTACTCTTTTCGTCTAACCATCACGGCGACTCTTTGAAAGAGCATGCCGCACGGGTGCGGGCGCGATAACCCCAAGTTCACAAGCCCGGGAGTGTTCGAACTCGCCCCTCGCAGTTGTCGGTGCATTCCATTTTGCGCGCAAAAGCATTGCCTGGGATTTCAGGATATTTGTCAATAAAGTCGACGCCTGGTTACATTTTCTACTTGCGAAGGTGCGAAATCTTGTCCGGACTGTGGAGGAGTGTATATTGCGGCGCTTTGAGTCACTTGCGGCTCTGGCTAGTGTAAACGGCACGGCGACTACTATTTGAAAGAGCGTTTCCCACGGGTGCGAGCGCAAAAGCCCCGCGCATACAAGCCCGCATATTTGTCCGCGCAATTTGTCTTGGGCGCAAAAGGGTTGCCTAGGAGTTCAGAAGAATTGCCAATTATAAAGTCTATGCGGGATTGCAGTTTTTTTTTTCTGCGTAGGTACGAAGTCTTGCACGGACTTTTGTGGAGGGGTGTACTCCTGGCCTCTCTGTCTGCGCCTTCTCCTTTCTCGAAACGAATTGGGGTCTTGAAAATAGTTTTAGCTTCGCACGAAAAGCTAAAAAAGGGAAAAAGAAAAATGCTGTTAGCGAATCATGCTTACGGTGCTGCCGCGACATTCTTCAGCAGTCGACTCCCAACTGGCTTTCCTATTCCAGCTTTCTCGGAATACTAGACTCCATAGAGTAGGCACAAGAAATATAGAACCGCGTTCATTCATTGTTCGGGTTGCTTTGCCGAGATACGGTGCACAGCCCACTCTCGCACGCTCGCTCGCTTTGCTTTTTAAACCAAGCCACCTCATTCAGACCGACAGGGAGCTGTCGACATGGACGGCCTGCGGCACCAGCTGCATGGCGCGTTCAAGAGCACCGCAGAGATGTTGCTGCCCGTGCGCAGCGTCTCCGCCTTTAAAGAAAAAGGGGTGCGAATCCCATTATCGTGTTCGTTCTCCTTCCCACTCCTTCCCATATGCGTAGAGTTCTCCGGAGTTCTGTTGAGAACAGAACTACGAAACCTTACTCGTAAATATTTTCCCGGGATGCTCCGGAAACATAGCGGCTACGTGCTTGCAAATTAAAGCGGAAGCTCGGCAGCGCAGGTGTTGACGCCGGAGGAGTTCGTGCTTGCGGGCGATTCGCTGGTGCAGAGCTGCCCCACCTGGTCGTGGTACGAGCCGAGATCTGTGGCAGCGGACTGTCGCCGAATACCAAAGCGCCTTCACTTCGTTTCTGTTTCATTTCTCGCCGCTTGTCCGACTTGGGAGCTCTGTCGGGCAAGACGAACCGGGGGGGGGAGTTCACGGCGCATAGAGGGCTGTGCTCACGGCTCCTGCTCTTGTGTTATGTAGGGAAGGAGGCGACCCGAAGCACCGACGCCCGTTCTTACCGCCGGACAAGCAGTACCTCGTGACGCGAAACGGTCAGTTTTCCTCCCAGACGGCCCAGTCCGCCAGTGACGTCCGCTTACTACCCACGCAATCTCACTCAGATCCTGATAAATACAAATGCAACCCCCCCCCCCCCCCCCCCCCCCCCCACACACACACACACACACGCACTCATCTGGGCATGGACAAACAGGCAAACATGACCCATATACGCACACAGTGCACGAACAAACTTGAGCACGTAAAAACCAGCAAACATGATGAATTATCAATATACGCACACGGAGTTTCTCATGGACAAATACGCTAGCATGTGAAAGCATGCATGTCATACTCGCAATTGTGTATGCTAATTGTGATGTACATGCACACAATCATCAA
>JAPMLY010002420.1:0-51689 GCA_026401115.1 Tetraselmis chui
GGAGGTGAGGGCGGGGTTGCATGTACCTTGTGTGGTGGTCGTTTGGAAGTCGCCGCCCCAGAGGACACGGTGGGTCGGGTAGTCGTCCGTTAGGCGGAGGCCCCATGCCGCGACCTCCGCGTATAGGCGGGTTAGTTGGGTGCTGTAAAGCTGCGGCATGTAGGCCCCGAGAAGGAGGTAAGGGGCACCTGAGTGAGGGACGAGTTTGAGTCCTCCGATATGTGGGATGAGGTGGGAGGGTGGGGTGAGGGCGGTGGCAGATTGGAACGACTCTCTGCGGACCGCGAAGAGAACGCCTGCGTTGGGTAGGGGCACAGATGAGTAGCAGGGTCGAGAGCTTTTGAGGAGGTATTGGGGGAGGGCAGTACGCCACCGGGATTTGTGGGTGGCGTGGTTGGTTTCCGTGAGGATGAGGACGTCAGGGTGGTGGGTGGTAGCTAGGTATTCTACGTCCATGATGGAAGTGTGTAGGCCTCTGGTGTTGAGGTTCATGAGGTGTAGTGGTTGTGGTATATGGTGTGGGAGGATGGGTGAGGGGTGTGGGACGGGGGGGTTGGGAGGGTTTTCGGGGGGGCATGTTACGCGGCGGTGTGGGAGGATGGGGGAGGGGAGGGAGGGGGGGGTGTTTGGGAGGTTGACGTGGGGACGGTTGCGGGGAAGAGGGGGGTGGAAGGAGGGGGAGGGGGGCATGGTATGAGGAGGGGGGGGGTGATGGGGGGGGTTGGAGGAGGTGTGGTGGCGTAGGAGGGGGAGAGTTTGATCTGGATGGAGGGTGTGAAGGAGTTGGGAGCGTCCGACCGGGAGGGGAGTGGAGCGGAAGATGTGGTGCCATAGGAGTGTATGTAGGGAGTAGACAGTGGTGCGAGGGTCGAAGGGAGGAGGGTTATAGGTGTGGTCGGGGGGTGCTGTGGTGATGTAGTAGGTATGAAGGAGGGCGTGGGTTCCGCACGACCACGCGTGGGATGTGTCGTTTTGGCGAGGGGGGTTTAGTATGCGTAGGTCACCGACAGGTGGGGGAGGGGAAGAGTTCCAAGAGGCGAGAAGGGCGAGGGAGCGAGTGAGGAGGTTTGGAGGGGGGGGGGTTGTGGAGGGAGTCCACCCAGGTTGCTGAGGAGTGGGTGAGGTGGAGGAGACCGAAGTGAGAGTGTTGCCATGTGAGGATAATTAAGGAGTGGTTGGGTGTGCCGGGGTGGGGGGGTGAGCCTCTATTAGAGAGGTTAGTCCATTGGCTAGGGTAGAGCTTATGTTGGTGGAAGTTATCAACTTCGGTATTGGTGAATACGGTGTATGAGGCCGAGGCCGTGGAGTGGAGTTTAGATAGGGAGGTAGCAATGCAGTATAAGTTTGAGAGGTCTTGGTAGTGTCCCCATTGGAAAGAGAGCACCGCGGAGGAGTCTAGGTTTCCAATGGGGGTGGGTAGGCCATATTCGAGATTTAAGTCAAAGAGGTAGTTGTGTAATTTGACGCCACACGTGGTAGAGGTAAAGTGGGCCGGGAGTAAGGACCGAAGCGAATACGGAGTAGTAACGATGTGATGTCGGATGTCAGGGAGGGAGGTGGGGGGGGGGGGTTTGTGGGGTCGAACCTCTGGGCCGTGAGGCCCGTCTTGTGGGTGACTAATGATGATAAGCGGCCTTGCCGGCCGAGGCTTGTGGAGGGCGAGGGTGTAAGGCTCCGGATGGTCCGATCGTCATTGCATTGCGCATGTCGGGGAGTAGAAGCTCCTTGGACCGGGTGGTCGGTCGGAGCTTAGGAGGGGGCGGTAAGTGTAGGGATGGCGGAGACAATATGAGAGGGTAGGGGAGGGGGAATATAAAAATTGTAAGCAAGGGGTGATAGGTATTAGGGGGAGGGTGAGAGTGGGGAGCTGCACTGACAGAGGGGGCTGTCGATATCGTATCAAATGTGCTTCGGGGCTTCCGAGAGAAGCCTCGGAGCAGGCCTAAAGGAAGTGGGGAATGTAGGGGCGGGGGAAGACGTGTATCGCTGAGAACGGTACGGGTATATGACTGCCATACTGTGTTTGAAAAGGGGGGGCGATATTTCCGGGGCCTGTAGATTCGCGGGGGGGTGGGTGATCGGTTAAGCTTTCGGGTAGAGCAAGTCGGGCGGGCTAGTCTCTGCAGGGGGTGAGCTGTCATTATTGTAGCGACGGGCAAGTTGGGCGGAGTATGGAGTGTGGAAAAAGTAGGGGGAAGAGCGAGTGCGTTTGGGTCTGCAGTGAGGTAATCGCGGGTAAGTGCGAGTGTCGGATGGGTGAGTCGTATTAGGCGGGCTGTAGTGTAAAGAAAAAGAGAAAAGAGAATGAGACATCGGAGGGGCACAGCGGCTGGAGTGAGCGTTCGATAGAGCGAGGCAGCAGCGGGAGGACAGCCGGCAACAGGAGGATGAAGTAGGGGGGGAGAGGTGAGCGGTGCGGTGGTGTCTGCTGCTGGCAGCGGGTGAGGAGAGTGGGAGTCGTCGGCGGACGGATCGTGTCGGCCGGCAGGCGGTGAGTTCGTGTGAGAGGGAGCGGACATGGCACGGGCCAGTGCTACATGCCAGGCGGCATGCGTAGCTGTGAGTATGTTAGTGTATTGGTGGGGTAGGAGAGTAGCACAAGGGGAGGGGAGTGTGGATGAGAACTGATCAGGGTGGTGGTGAGTGCAGAGGCGAGAATCAGGCCTGTAAATAATTTTTTTTTTCGGATTAAAGAAAGCGACTTTTGAGTTTCATCATGTTGCATTACTAGACTAATTTTACAGCATTGTGGCTTGGAAGCACTAAGGTGAGGAAAAGGTATCGAGTTTGGTGCGCTGTTGACGATATTATCAGCATAGGCTAGCGGGAGGGGGCGGGGGGTGCTAGGCTGTTTCTTACTGTGGGACATAGCGGGACGATCGTACCGGTACTGTTCGTCTGTGTGGGTCGAAAAGTCAGCGGCCCGTCCGAGGTCAGTGTTTGACCTGGGGTCGGCGACGACCAGAGGCGTTCGGAGTCTTTAGATAGGAGAGGGTGCCAAAGCCGTGCTCAGGTCCTGGGCGGCTTGGGGTGGTGGGGGCACAGTGTTGAGTAGAGCGAGCGGATGTCCCGCGTGGTGGCTCCTGTGGTTGTAGGGGTCCGCGGTAGGCGCATTCGCGGGCCGATCCCGCAACTGCATATGTCTGTACGTGGGACCACCCCGCCTCGGACACCAAAATCAAAATCCTGGTGAACTCTACCCCTCCCTCACATACAATAAATCGCCCTGAATTAGCTGGCATAGATATAGGCCTCTAACTTGGCCGCACCCACCTCCTCACAGACAGTGCATGCTCCCTTCGCCTAATTCAAGGTTACTTAAACTGCCCTTCCAGGCTTCCACCTACCGCCATAACAATCATCGCGACACCCTCCTATCTATCACACACACCCTTACAACCCGCTGCGAAGCAGGCATCCGTACACACCTCGGTAAAATCAAAGCCCACAACCACTCCATCGGTAACGACCTCACAGACACCCTCGCAAACCAAGTTGCGGATGGCCACCCACCAGATACTATATACACCACGGGTTCCGAGGTCACGATAGGCCACTGGACATGGCCATACACCCTCATCCCACAAACCCTAGGAGAACCCATACCCTACAGATACACCAACCTCAAATCCGACGCACACACCTACAGCACAAAACACACACACACTCCTCTCTCGGATACAACCAAACACGGAGCCCTTCTCGCCCACGCCGCGAAGGACGGCGCCGACTTCTCATACCACAAAAAACACTCCTCCCTCACAAATATCCAGTTCACACACAAACAAGAATTCATGTGGGGCGTCCACAACACCCGCCTACTTACTCACAACCCCACCCTGCGCTGCCCCCTATGTGGCCAATTCACTAGCAACGGCCACATGGCCGGTAACTGCCACTCTATGTCTGGACTAAGACAGGACCGACACAACAGCGCTCTGCAACTCCTACTATCCCTACTGGAACGCCACAACGGAGGACGTTGGGAAACCATCACCGCAGACTTCGGTAACAAACCCATAAAATCGTTTGATTCCCCCACCCCTACCCACTCCCCACTTGACTGCCACCCACCTCACCCCACCCACATGCCCACCCGACTTGTTGCTGCTGATGAAGGTCTCTCACATGACTCCTTAACATCATGCCCCGCCATCCTCCCCCCTGAGATTCTCCCCCCACTGCTTCGTCCCCCAACACACAAACTTGACTTCATCCGCATCCTCGAACCCAGATTCGTTGGCCACTCCAACGGTCGCCGACGTTATGCATCCATAAAAAAGATTCAGATAGGGGAATGGAAGTACTGCACAGACAACAACCTCACTCACACAGCAGACCTCATACGAGCCAAATACACACCCCTTGCGAACGCCATCAGAAACCACTGGCCAGGCACTGTGGTCGACATCCTCCCCATCGTCATGAGCCGCACAGGTACACCGCACTCCTCCACCATCACGAGTCTCACCTCCCTTCTCACCGCCCGCACAGACCCTCCCGATAAACTCGTCTCCAAAGCACGCCTCGACACATCTCGCATTCTTACACAACTCCATACGCATACTGTCCAATGGCTGCATCACCTCCTACGCATATACCGCATCAAGTCCCGCACGACCTCCCGCCGCGCATCCGCACATTGCCTCCACGCACGACCCTGAATGCACACATCCTTCACCTCTACTTGCACCCTCCCCGGGGGGGAGTAAAACCCCCGAACACCCTTGGAGAGGTTGGATTAGGTGGTTAACGGTCTAGCCCTGACTTGTAAGTTCCCTGTATGGCATAGTTGGGAGGGCCCAGAGACAGCAGCCGACGCGTCCGGTTTTTGGTGACAAACCGGCGCATACGGTACATGTTGTAAACAATTTCAATTTCAATTTCAATTGTACGTGGGAGGGGGGTTAGAGTTTGTGGACATATTGATCAAGTTGGGTTTTAAAGCTTGGTATGCAGTGGGGGGTTCCGAAGCCTGGCCCAAGTCTTGGGCGGCATGGGGTGGTTGGAATGCGGAGTTGAGTGGAGCGAGCGGACGTCCCGCGTGGCGGCTCCGATCCCTGAGGAGGACCTGCTTGTAGGAGTTCGGGGGGTTGGAAGGAAGAGACAGGGTGGGCGATGGGCAGTTTGCGATGTATGTGGTGTTCAGGTTGTGGATGTGGGTGGATTGTGGAGTTGAGGTGGTCAGCGTGTGTTGGCGGCACACGACCAGGTCTGATGGGACCTGGGTTTGTTTTCTGCGGGCGTCGGGTGTGGACGTCCGGACGCTCGGAGGGGCGCGCGGTGGTGCGCCGGCTCCGTGGGGAGGTTTGTTTTGTAATCTATCGGACTCGTAGGGGTGTCGTAGTATTGAGCGTAGTGCGCGAGGTGTTTGTGAAGCGGGCGGCGCGGATTCCGGCATGTGAACCGAATTCAAATTTGTGAAAGCTGCGCCTTGGAGTGTGTACCGTCTGATGTGCCTACGGATCCACGGACCTGGGTGAGCGAGGCTCGGGTGGGGAGAGGTGATCGGTGCCCGTCGTCCGACGGGCCCTGTGGTCACCAGTCTATCGCTCATTGGGAGGCCAAGCCCGGAGCGAAGACGGTCGGCGTTGCTCATCCGAGCTACCGACCCATCCCCTATATTTTTTACGTTAGTAGTACTTTAGTAGTACTTTGGATCTTTTTACTGTCTTTAGTGACGGTAGGATACGTGTTTTTTTTTTTTTTTTTTTCGTACCCACCATCTTTTGAGGACCGGCGACTCGATCCTTGTGCTCTTCCAACCCCTTCCCTAGTCGGTACCTAGTTATCGACAGGCTGCCTCATGCAGGGTGCCTAGGGTTATCGTAACGGCACACTGCTCGTAAAGGCGGCCCCCTAACAACGTAAACCACCGGGAGAGGGTACGGACGGCCACAACGCGATCAGATAGGTGTTGGAAACAAACGGGAAAAGGACAAGGGACAAGAGAAAATCTGGTTCGGGGGCAAGAGAGCCAGCCGGACACCGTCTGCAGCCTAGTTATTTTCTCTTCTTAGCCCCCGAAGGAGGAGAGAAGACTCGGCTAGGTGGTGAGCTGCGTCGAGATGAGCGGCTAATACCTCGGGCGGGGTTGAGCACTAATCGAGGCGGGACTGACGACGACCTGAGCGAGGGGGTTTTTTCACCTGCCTTTCCCCCCTAGCTCCGGCACGACCGGAGTCGCACAGGAGCCGAGGTCGGGCAGGTTCGCCTCGACCATCTCAAGCTGAACAGCCTTGCTAATCAGCGACCCCGCATCGGCAGGAACATGCCGCGTATCGTGGAGACTAGCGACATTTTATATTTCATAGTGTGTCCAAAAAAAAAACGTATAGATAAGAAAGTAATAAATGCATGGATACGGGTATGTTTTAGACGGTATCGTCACTGCCATTGGAGAGGTTGGGAGTAGTGGTTCACGGTCTACCTCACGCTTCTAAGTCAAGTTAGGCGTAGCAGAAGGGGGGGCCCAGAGACAGAAGCCGGTTTTAACTGGTATTGGAGTGTTTAATTTCAAATTTCAAATTTCCGTTAATGGTGCCGTCAGGTTGCTAAAGTGATGAATTAATTGAAATCGAAATTGTTTACAACATGTACCGGGTAAAACAAGATGTTGTCTGTGGGCCCTTTCAACTATACCATGGTGGATACTTTTAAGTTAGGGCTATGCTGTGAACCGCCTAAATCCAACCTCTCCAAAGGGCTAGGGGGTTTTTACTCCCCCCCGGGGGAGGGCGTCGTGCGTCGTGGTTGTGGATGTCAGTCAGGGGTGTGTGTGGGTGCGGTGAGTGGAGGTGCGGCGCGCGGTCGTACGAGACTTGATGCGGTAAATCAGGGGGAGATGGTGGATCTATTGTACGATGTGGAAGCGGAGGTGTGCAAGGATGCGTGTTGTGTCGAGTCGTGTTTTTTATATGAGTATGTTAGGAGGCTCGGTGCGGAAAGTGAGGAGGGAAGTGAGACTTTGGATGGTGGATATGTGAGGAGTTCCACTACGGCTCATGACAATGGGGAAAATATCAACATCGGTACTAGTGGCGGCGTATGGCATTGGCGAGAGGCGTATATTCATCGCGAGTCGTCTGTGTTGTGTGGGAGTGGTTATGATATTTGCAATATTTCCATTCCTCTATATGAATATTTTTAATCGAGGAGTATCGTCTTCGGCCCTTGGTGTGTCCGACGAAACGAGGTTGAGAAGCCGGATGAAGTCGGGCTTGTGAGCCGGGGATCTTAACGCGGGGGAGGATGGCATGGCATGAGGTGAGGCACTTGGGTTAGCGTATTTCGTCAGGAGCAACGAAGCGGGTGGGCATGTGGGTGGGCTGAGGGGGTTTGCAGTAAACGGGGGTGTGGGCGAGTGGCACAGGTGGGTGAGAATGATTTGATGGGTTTGTTACCAAAGTCAGCCGTGATGATCTCCCATCTTCCTCCGTCATGGCGTTCCATGAGGGAGAGGAGTAGTTGTAGCGCACTGTTGTGGCGGTCTTGTCTTAGATTGGACATCGAGGGGCACTTACCGGCCATGTGGTCAATGTTGGTGAACTTACCGCACATGGGGCAGCGTAGGGTGGGGTTGTGTGAGAGGAGACTGGTGTTGTACACTCCCCACATGAATTATTGCTTGTGTGAATTGGATACGGGTGATGGATGTGTGTTTTTATGGAAGGTGAAGTCATCCGCCCCGTCCGCAGAAAGCGATGAAAAAATAAATAAATCAGGCGTAAAAGTTGCAGAATTGCACGAAACAATGAACCTCTCTTTGCGTTGTAGGTACTTGTAAGTCTGCACTACAACTTTCTTTGTCGAAACGGAAATTTAACCGGATCACACTTTGTATACCAGGTACTCCATCTCTTGAAGACCGATGAATCATTTCTTAAGTCGTAACTTTAAGCCATCCTCTTTGACGCGTTGGAGGACAAAACGCATTTTCGCCAAGTGTTCCTCAAGTAGAGTGCGATTGAAGACTCAAACGTCGTCGAGGTAGATTGTAACGAATTTGTGTAAAAAGTCGCGTAAAATATCATTCATCATTCGCTTGAACGTAGATGATGCATTGAACATTCCGGGCGGTATGACGACCCACTCCATTAGTAGGCTACCATGTATCTTAAACGCAGTCTTGTGGATGTCTTGATCATGCACTCGAACTTGTCAGAAGCGAGACGCGAGGTCGAGATGAGTGTAAATTTCGCGTCCTGAGGTTCATCGAGTGTGCCATCCACTCGCGGAAGTAGGTAAGCGTCCTTACGCGTAAGTTCATTAAGCCCGCGGTAATCAATGCACAGTCGTAGCGAGCCATCGCCCTTACGCGCAAATAGAATTAGCGAGCCGAGCTCATTATGGATGGGTCGAATCAAGCCAGTTTCCATTGCGTCTTTGAAGTTTCGGTTAAGCTCAACGCGCTCCGCAAGTGACAATTTGTTAAGACGCGGACGTTTCATCGGGCCAGTTGTGTCGATGGGATTATCCTATTGTCGGCTTACATGCGGCGAATCCACTACCTGAAGTTACCCCGGGAAGTCATTGTAGAGTAACGACCTTAAGTTTTCATGTAGTTAGTTAATAAGCTTCTCTCTAGCGTAAAATTCCACCTTTTGTTTTGATGTTGGTGAGATGTCAATCAGGTTAAATTCTGCGTTACGACCCTTGCTGCGGGGCGTCTTGTACATGTGTCTCCGAATCTTGCCATATGACATTAAAATACACTAAGGATATCGCTCCTCGTTTTGCGTCTCTACTGGTGTTATATCCATCACCGTAAATAACGCGTCGTTCCGAATTGTAAAGAGGCATGGTCATCGTCAAGCCATGATAAAGCAAGTACCATATCAGCAACGCGAAAATCACGTAAGACGCGTACAAAGTCCGTTAGAACTCGTGAAAAGCTAGCTCGAACGTAATGTCACAGATTGTCTAAGACGTCACACGTTGACCGTTAGCAAGTCGAATTGGAGTCTTGGTCAGAGACATACGAGTCAATAAGGCACAGCGCCTCACGAAATCTTCAAGCACGAAGTCAAGAGTCGCAGCGCAGTCCATTAATCCAGAAACTAGATGTCCGCCATCATGAGTATTCACCGTTAGCCCATTTCGAATCAAGGGCCGAGCTTCATTGAGGTCCGTTAACAAGGTGGAAGCTTCCTGGGAAAACTATTTTAGCGTAGCGATGGGCTCTTCCGGGACGTCCGGTGATATTGATAACACGGTGGCTTCATTAGGAATGATAGTCCAAGCAAGATCGTTAAAAAGCATAGTCAACGTAGACTAACCACAATTGAAGAGGCCAAGGAGCTGGGGCAACCACCTTTTGCTGCGTATGATCGTCGAGCGAGTGACGAGTGAGCAACTGTGTCCTTGCATGAAATTCTTGGTAGAGTCTCTAGTGTCGAGTGAGCTCATTGAACTTAGCCCACTTAAACACAACCATCGTAGACGTCGGAGATGTACGCCTACAACTCTCGAAATGACCGATATGTTCTGCCAACTCCCATGGTGGATTGATGAGCACCCGCTCCCCACTTAAGTCTGTCTCCATGATAGAATCACTCAACGAACAATGAGGTCTCCGTGCGAGTTAAGACCCTCGTTATCAGCACAGCCATGCAAAGTAAAGTCAAGTCGTGGTGCATAGGCTCGAAAATAGAGTGAACCAGTTTCCAATAAATCGAACGTCTGGATAGAGGTCTACGACTCTCACTTTCTTCTTATTCCGACGACGATGACCTGCTACCAATTTCGCATGTGTCCCGACTGTAGTTGATGGAGGTGCCGAATGTGGTTTCACGACCTTTGTCGTTAGCAATATGTCGGGACGACCAGTAGATGTAGCCAAGTGCTCCAATTCGTGAGAAGAGCAGCTTAACCACCATCATTTTTGCATCTATGGAGCGCCAACCGCCTTCTTGCCTTCAAGCTCTGGGCACGGAAAGAGATTATGCCCCTTTTTGTGACACTTGAGACAGAGCCCCTCCTCTTGATGTCGTTTGCGCTCCTATGGGGTCAAAGCTCCAAGGATGGCATTAAAAAACAATCGGCCAGTGTTTGGAGAAGTTCGACCACGGCCTCCACGTCCATTGCCACGACCACGACCTCGACAAAACCCCGATCCTTCACCTCGTTGCCAACGTTTCGACGCCTCGACCAAAGGATCGTCGTTAGGTCGCTTACTAGTGAGTTGTCCTCCTCTAGGGGTTGCCGACAGGCTAGCTCCTGGCCTAGCACGACCCATATGTAGTGAATAAGTTACGAGATCGTTCAGAAAATTTCGGAGCTCCACCAAGGGTAAATTTCAACTGGCGCCCGCCGGCGGCGCAGCGGCGGCGGCCCCGGAAAGAGGTGCGCTCGCAGGCCCGTCGGCACCTACCTCTACCTCCACGCGGTGGGCGTTGGTAGCCATGTAGCCGTGCTATGCTTGGCACGGTAGGGGGATAAACGAGGTACCGGCAGCTGCGATCCGCGGGATCAGCAGCGTTTTGGAAAAACATAATATCCGTACACCGGCACAGGGTTCTCCCGCTCGGCCAGTCCGATATGTCTTTTCCGCGACTAGATACTCGCAGATACTCTCCCGACGATGGGGCGGGAGCGGCGTTTGCGAAATATTTTTTGGCGAAGAAGGGTACGGACGGATCGGCGGAGGGACAAGGGTGTTGGAGCTGGCGGCGGACAGCTGGGAAGCAACGCTAGGGCACGGCGCTCGCTAGCAGTCGCCAGCCTTGCGAGAGCCTTAGGTCTCCCCAGGGGGCGAGGCCTGATGCTACGCAGGACGGAGGTGGGTCGCAGCCGGAGGAGCGGCACGGTCTGGCGGCGGCAGTCCTTAGGATCACCCGCCGCCGGAAAAGCCCGGTACGGGGGGTTTTGGGAAAAATATTCCCGTACCCAACATCTTTTGCGGACCGGCGACTCGATCCGTGTGCTCTACCAACCCCTTCCCTACTCGGTACCCAGTTATCGATAGGCTGCCTCATGCAGGGTGCCTAGGGTTATCGTAACGGCTCATAAAGGCGACCCTCTAACAACGTAAACCACCGGGGGAGGGTAAGGACGGCCACAGCGCGATCAGATACGTGTTGGAAACAGACGGAACAAGGACATGGGACATGAGAAATCTGGGTCGGAGGCAGGAGAGCCAGCCGGACACCGTATGCGGCTTAGTTATTTTGTCTTCCCAAACGAGGAGGAGAGAAGACTCGGCTAGGTGGCGAGGTGCGTCGGGAGGAGCGGCTAATACCTCGGGCGGGGTTGAGCACGGATCGAGACGGGACCGACGACGACCTGAGCGAGGGGGGTTTTCCACCTGCATTTCCCCCCTAGCTCCGGCACGACCGGAGTCGCACAAGAGCCGAGGTCAGGCAGGTTCGCCTCGACCATCTCAAGCTGAACAGCCTTGCTGATCAGCGACCATGCAGCGGCTGGAGCAGGCCGCGTATCGTGGAGACTAGCGACATTTTATATTTCATAGTGTGTCCAAAAAAAAAACGTATAGATAAGAAAGTAATAAATGCATGGACACGGGTATGTTTTAGACGGTATCGTTACTGCCATTGGAGAGGTTGGGAGTAGTGGTTCACGGTCTACCTCTTGCTAATGAGTCCTGCAAACTGGCGTAACACAGAGGGGCCCAGAGACAGAAGCCGGTTTTTACTGGTATTGTTGTAAGCAATATCGTTTCAATTTCATTGTAACCCTTATGCTGCGAACGATGGGACTTGGCATGTGTCTGAAGTTGAAAATCAGCCAGCCCTCTCATGAATAGAGCGCAATGAAGATTATCTATAAGAGGTTGTTGGAAACTTCTTTTAAAATCATTGAACAACTGAGTGTAGGCGGCGTAACTCATGTTTCCTTGCGTAATTCCAAGGAGGGCGTTCATTGCATCGTCTTGGATGTTAGTTAACATGGACGTCTTGCGAATCCCTTCCACGAGAGTGTCCGAAGATTCCGGAATAGCTCCTTACGATTGAGCCACCCACTATTCATAGGTTCAAAGGAGCGAGATGTAACCCACATTACAATGTTGTACGAGTCAACGTCAATCCCAAGGATTGCGAAGCGTTGAGGTTGCGCCTCGAGCCAATCTTCAAGCTCGCGTGCGTCACGACCTAATTGGTAGCGGGAGTAAATTGCAGCTTTACGTTGCGTCTCGGTAAGAGTCATGGTCAAGCCATCAAAGTTGGTCGTAGGTGTCGGAACTCCCATGCATATGTTAGTCGGCGTCTCTCCATACAGTGGACTAATGTGACCCCTGATCAACATCCACACATGAGCATATTCGACATTTGAGAACCGATAGTAGAACAAAAACTGCCTCGGTAACGACGTGTCCTCGATACTAAGCAGCCGATTGGTAGCTACTACTCGACAACAAGTCCCCCATTGAGCCTCGTAACCAAAGTAAAGTAACTCAAGCTTACGTGTTATTTACGAGGTTGCCTAGTTTTAGTCGGCGTAAGCGAAAGACCGCCAATGTCAATCGTCGTTGGAACGTGCGCCCCCGATGGGAGATGAGGGCATGGATCGGGGGAGGGACCGCTACCCGAAAATCTACTGATATTTGCTCAAAGACTCAAAGCAGCAGCAACTGCCACTATTATCGTAGCATCCCGTTGGCAACCTGGCGCGCTGCCAAGTACCGCCTCAAAAGTCGGTATCCTTAGTGTAATGGTACACTATTTATGTATCGTTATGCACGGGCCGGCTCTCGGGCGCTTTGTGTCAATCTTCGCGGGTACATCTTACGCGCGCGGCGGTCGCGCGCGAGTACGTGTATGCTACGGATGAGCGTGGGACCAAGACTCCCCCAACGAACGCGCATGTACGGGACGTGTACGGGCATACAGTCCTATAATAGCCGCCGGTGTTCCGGACGCGGACTAGTACATATTTGCACATTGTGATGTGCGGTCGCCGGGATTTGAACTCACGTATGAGGGCCCATAACCTATTATCGGAGCCTCCCGTTGGCAACCTGGCGCGCTGCCAAGTACCGCCTCAAAAGGCGGTATCCTTAGTGTAATGGTACGCTATTTATGTATCGCTATGCACGGGCCGGCTCTCGGGCGCTTTGTGTCAATCTTTGCGGATATATCTTACGCGCGCGGCGGTCGCGCGCGAGTACGTGTATGCTACGGATGAGCGTGGGACCAAGACTCCCCCAGCGAACGCGCATGTACGGGACGTTTACGGGCATAGAGTCCATATAGCCACTGCATTGCCAGCAAAAGTAGCAGCAGCACCACAAGAAGCACTACATAGGAATGATTGCTACATATTTTCAAAAAGTTCTTTAATGATGTAGCGATACGGGTACCTGTTACATGTACTGCAAATATAATTATAGCAGATTCTTCGGTCCACACCGCTCACTCTTGGTTAGTGACGGCCCTTGCGGAAATTATCTCCGAGGTTCGTGGCGCACTCGGGGTTGGCGTCGAGGTTCTCACAGATCCCACGATGTTAGTTCAACTCCCCAACGGCAACGACGGTCTCCCCGCGGATGTGGGTGTCTTGCACTATCACGGCATCCGTGGCTTAAAACTGGCCCTTGATGCCGTGGTTTCCGGTTTGTTCGGCGTTTCTAGCCCCCCGTCACCCGAAGTCGCTCTCCGCCGTGATGAGAAGACCAAGTTCGAGAATTACTCCGAAGGGGTGAAGAGTCGGCCCGACATCCGTTTCATTCCCTTTGTTGTCACGGAATTTGGTGCTCTCGGTGGCCACGCCACGGTTTTCTTGACGGAGCTAGCCAAGCAGGCAACCGCATCTAAAGGGATGCATGTGGGCAAGTTGTTGGCCTCCTGGCGTCGAAAGGTCTCTCTCGCCGTCCATTTTCCTGCGAATCGGGTAACAAATGCAGATCGCGAAATATAAACACAGCAAGATCGGTTAACAATAAGATTTCGGAGTATGTGACTAGCAATCCATTTTCTAGAATTTAAGACATAGTCCGTCACTTGAAAAACGAAGGTATATCGAAATCCAGAAGCAATGTCCACAGAATCTTGAAGAAGGAACAATTTACGAGGAAAAGGACAGTTGCAAAGTACACTCCGAGACAACCTTCTTGTGACGAAATTCGAAACTATCTTGAGGTTTTCGATTCAGAAGACGAAATTATTTCTTGGACGAATCATCTGTGTATTTGGAGAGTTGCCCTCTTTATGGATATAGCAAAAAGGGGACCAGGGTTGAAAAAATATGAACCGTCCCATACGAGGAAACAGAGTCACTCTTATTTTGGCCATATCAAATATTGCTACGTGTCGCGTTGAATTCAAAACCTTGTGTTCCAGATGAATTCAAACTTCCCAACGCAACTTGTCGGTAACGCTTGTGGAGGGTATAAAATACGGAGAACACGCGACGACTCTTTCATTCTCACCCTATCACCAGCCACCACCATCTACTTCAATGCCCAAACGAAAAAGACCTCCGAACTTGGAGGAGCGAACATTTCAATGTGGGTTAAAGAAGGCTCTTCTCTACCACAATCTGTTGGACGTGGTATGCACGGTTCGATAAGGAAGATACTGTAACGTGATGGTTACATGTACGCTACACGACCAGCCTTGGGTGGCGGCTGGTGTCGAGACAAGAGTGTGTGTCAGCTGTCGCTGTCAACTGTCTGTGCGCTAGTTTGTGATATCGCGCTCAGACATTCTAGGTGATGTCCTGTACATACGGACTTCTATCAGAGCATACATTAGCTCTCTGTAACTAATCTGCATTAGGAATTACTTACAACACTCCCCCTCAAGATAGCTAAGGTGTGTCTTGTGACCAGATGGAAGTGATTACAGAATTCCTTCTACAAAGTGTGTCGCTGCATGGGTCCAGATGTCCCCAGAATGGCGCTCCTGTGTTTCACGAGTGCAGGTCCAGGTAGTGGCTTGGTCAGCATGTCAGCGACCATGTCACCGGTGGGTAGGTACCGTAGTTTGACGGTCCCCAGCTGTACGTGGTCCTTCACGAAATGATACTTCAGGTCGATGTGCTTGGTCTTCTCGCTCACCAGTGCATTCTGCGAATAGGCGATGCAGCTCTGGTTGTCTTCCCAGATTGTGGTCGTCCCGCTGACAGGTCGACTGAAGATCTCCGACAACATCTGTCGAATATGGATGGCCTCCTTAGTTGCGTCCGCTGCTGAGTAGTACTCAGCCTCGCATGTTGACTGTGCGACGCAGGACTGCTTTCTAGACTTGTAGCTGACTGCACCTCTGCCCAGTGTAAAAACAAATCCCGATCGTGACCGGCGTGTCACACTGTCATTGCCCCAGTCTGCATCAGCGAAGCCTGTAAGTTGGAGAGTGTTGTCCTCACCCCCCCCCAACGTCAGGCTCATGGCTGGAGACCCTTTAAGATAGCGCAACACTTTCTTAAGGGCCTGCATGTGGGCCGCTGTAGGGTTCGCTTGCGCAGAGCCCAGAATGCTGAGCGCGGTCGAAACGTCCGGGCGAGTGCATACAGCGGCATATTGCAAACTGCCGAGCAGACTCGGGTAAACGTCCCGGTCCGCGCCTGTGAGGGGTACAGCCGTCTGCTTGGAGAGCGCAGCCAAAAAACCGGGGTCCATCGGGAGACACGAGGGTTTGCAGTCCACCATGTCATGTTTTTCAAGCAGCTCGCGCACGTATTTGCCTTGATCGAGGCTGATGGTGCGCGCCGCTCTGTCCCTGGTGATGTGCATGCCGATGATGTCGGACAGGTCACCCTGATCCTTGATGTCAAATCGGGATCGCACCAGCGCGGTGAAGGCCACCCGCCAGGCGGTGTTGTTGCACGCCACAGGAATGTCATCCACGTAGAGGGCAATCATGGCGAAGACGCCGTCGGCCTCAAAGATGTAGATGCATGGGTCAGAGATCAGCTGGCGCCAGCCTTGAGAGACTAGCCAGTCGCGAAGCAGCTCGTTAAACTCCCTGGGGGACTGCTTCAAGCCGTATAGGCACCGGCGGAGGTGACAGACATTGGTGGTACCGTCATCGAACCCCAGGGGCTGTCTGATGTAGACATCCTCCTTGATGGGTGCGTACAGAAACGCCGTGTCGATGTCGAGACCGCCCAGGTCGAGGTCACGAGCAGCGGCAATACTGAAGAAGACGCGGAGGCTAGCTAGTCGGATGACGGGTGAGAACGTCTCCGTGTAGTCAATCCCCTCGCGCTGGCTGCAGCCTTTTGCGACAAATCGTGCCTTGTATCGAGAAACAGCACCAGATGCGTCTGTTTTAGCCTTGTAGACCCACATGCTGTTGACCACGCGGCGTCCAGCGGGCAGGGGAACGAGATCCCACGTCTGGTTGGACGTCAGAGAGTTGAATTCCACCTGCATGGCTGTCTGCCATTCCGCGGACTGTGGACTAACCAAGGCATCCTTGTAGGATGTGGGTTCAACACAGACGCTTGCGGACACCATAGCGACATCACTCACAGGTCCTTCAGAGTGCCTGTGACGTGGCTGAGCTGTCATCATGGAGAAGTCAGGGAGTGGAAAAATGTCGTCCATGTGGTCGGACAGGTCGTGCTCACACGAGTCAGTGACACACACGCGCGGCACAGCAGAGACATGGGCAACATACTCCCCATAGCGAGTAGGCGGTCCGCGAGGGCGAGCGGGTCTGTCGACCTCCTCCACACACCCTGTGTCATCTGTGTCCAGGGTCAGAGTTGGGAGGGGGTGACTTTCAGGGGAAATGGGGAGAGCCTCTGTGTCTGCACACACATCAATCGACGAGGCGACAGGGTGGGATGTCCCAAACCCGGGCACAGTCTCTGCAAACTTGACGTGAACAGACGTGGTGATGCGCCTGGTCGCGGGGTTGTAGATACGATACCCTGGGGAGTTATGAGAGTACCCCACCAGCACACCTCGGAACGCTTTCAGGCCAAGTTTCCGTCTGAGGTTATCAGGTACCTTGGCAAATGCTGCACAGCCGAACACGCGAAATACTGACGCGTCAGGGACTGCGCCTGTGAGAATGGTGACAGGGACCCCCCCAGACGGGCCAACAGCCCGACTGTAAGTACGGTTACGGAGGTGGATGACTGTGTTGATCGCGCATGACCACATGCTGTTAGGCACAGACATAGCGTGAAGCATTGAGGACGCGCAGTCACGCAGTGTGCGCCACGGGCGTTCTGCTTTCCCAAGCATGTGATGTGCATAGGGCGCCGAGAATTGAGTGCTGAAACCCAATCTCGCGCACATGAGCTGCGTGTTCGCGGCCTCGAAGACCGAGTCTGAGTCGAATTTCAGAAACGGTGCAAATGCATGGAGGTGTGAGTGATAACGGGCATGAGTATGCCGCGCGTCCAGGAGGATGGTCTCCAGTTTCGCGCACGTCTCATCCTTAGACTTCAGAAACCGCACCCACATGAAGTTAGTGTGGTGGTCGATGACCAGCAGGCAATACCGCAGGCCGTGGGGGGAGGGTACACTGACAGGACCCCACAGATCACACGACATGTGTTGAAGCGGGGCGGCTGGCTTCTGAGATGCTGTGCGATTTTTTGGCGCAGAAGTGGCTTTGTTCAGATTGCAAGACTCACAGGCGAGATCTTTTACAGAACTAGGCATAACCGGTACAGACACCGTGTTATGAGAATGCTGAGCCTGCAGGCTCTGCATGTTCAGGTGCCCCATTCTACTGTGCCACAAAGCAGCGTCGCACTCAGCAGCAAGTGCGACAGAGTTCTGGCTACGACTGTCTACGGTGGGCGAGGACATCCCCGCACAGGCATGCGACCTCGGGAGGAGGTACAGTCCGTTCCCCGACGGGATTAGCATCCCCATTCCTGTGGTCACACGCACAGTGCCAGAGTCAGTTTCTGTAGGGAAAGAAAACGCACACCCTGAGTGTTGCTGCATCCAGCTGACACTCAGGAGACGACTGATACGTTGCGCTGATCGAGAGGACAAGTCAGGGGTGTACAGGGCATGAGCGAGCCGAAAGACTGTTCGACCGGAGGTCAGGCAAATGGGGATGCGGACTTTTCCACTGCCATGGACCGTGACACCGACACCACCAACTGTGCTACGGCGAGAGGATGGATGAAATTCCGAAAAATCCGACCGAAATGACGTCAAGTTAACGGAGCAGGCAGAGTCAACTACCCAGTACTCAGACAGGTCGGCAACACGAGATGCAGCAGACGTGAATGCAACTGAGGCAAAGGACGTACTGACCTCAGTGTCGTCATACTCGTCTTGCATGTCGTATTCCAGTGCGTCCTCAGCGGGAGCATGTCCCTCAGATGCTTCAGCAGCAGAAAGGTGGCTGAGGTGTGCAGTGGGGGGAGGCTGGTCCGCGTATCTCTCGGCAATCTGTTTGCGCTTGGCCAGTGTCCAGCGGAGGACATCAGCATCCGGCGCTTTGCAGGTCGACCAGACATGGTTTGGGTCTCCGCAGGCCCCGCACTTCATTGCGAATTTGGACTTCTTTTTGTCCGCGGTCCATCCCCCACCGCCACGGCCACCCTGCCGTTTGCGATCCGCAAGGAAGGCATTGACCGCAGGCCCGGAATCAGCAGTGTCCCCCTTGTTGGAGACATCTGCATCAAGATTTTGAGCCTGGTGGATAATGCTGCCCATCACTTTGTCGGCTGACAGGATGAAGTCGGTGTCAAAGGCATTAATCACACACTGTTTGGCTTGGCCATACTGCCCAACGTTCGACAGACCGCGAATCATGACCAGGGCGAGGACGTGGGGGTGAATGGCTGCAGAGCCATCTTTCAGCTGCAGGCACTCGTTCAGCTCATCGAAGCACTGCTTCAGAGCGTGGACGTATGCCGAGACTGATTGACCAGAGGCCTGACGAACCATCATGCGGTCCAGGAGCGACAGCGTGCGTGAAATGGACTGCGCGTCCAGTCTCTCGCACAACACTTCCCATGCGGCTGTCCCGCAGTCGAGTCGTCCAGCGGGGACCCCCGCGATGGCCTGTGCAGCTGGCTTGGTCTGGCGGCAGCACTGAACGAGCATCGCGTGCGCGAACCGCTGAGCGACTGGATTCAGAGGCACGCCAGAGGAGGAAAGAGCAAGTTGAGGGATCAGTGCAGCCCCCTTAATCGAAAGGAACGACAGGAAGTCGCGCTTCCATGTCTTGAATTCACCCGTCCTCGGCATAAGCGGAGCGTCCATGCGAAAAGACCGTGAAAAAGAGTCACCGTCGAAGTTGGTGGCCCAGTCTGCTGTCATCGCAACGAACTCCGGGTCGATCGTGGGCCTGCGGCTGGCGCTGATGTGGAGTGGGTACTCGTGTACCGGAGTAGGCACGGGGTCGCTAGCAGGCCGGTACTGGTTGGGCACAGGTTGGAACGGCGCCGTGTCGATAGGCACCGGGTGATCGCGCAGTGCGTCCCGACGGAGAAGCTCCGACTGCGTCCGGTCCTGGTCGTCCATCCTGGCGTGGAGCAGCTGTAGCTGTTCCATCACCAGTCGAATGCTGTCGCCGGCTGAGTCGGGCAACGGAGTGTCGCACGTGCCGGAGTCGACACCCGAGTCGGCGGCCGATGCGGTAGGTGCCGGCTTTGATTTTGGCGCCATCGTAAAAGGGTCGAGTACCCAACCGGACAGTGGAAAAAAAAATCCACTAGCGGTAACTGTGCCTAACGACGGTATACAAAGAGACGGCCTGATGCCCGCCGACCCGTCGGCCTGTTGCCCCGGGGTGTCTCAATGCACCTTTTCCGTATCCTCCACCCTGTGTGGGGCACAGTGACAGCCGAGGCAAGAACAGGCAGGTGTATATGTCCGCTGCTCTACGTTACGGCTGAAGCTGTCGTGCACCCTGTGTATGAGTATTCACCCTCACAATGCTCCCCCCTTCCCCACTCCAGCTTGGACATGTATGCACCCTGTCCACACAAGCGAGTGCGCTTGTGTGGTTGGCTAGGTCGTCGTGGCGTAGAGTAGAGTAGGTGGTAGCGGGGCTGTTCCGTAGAGTAGTGTTTGAGAAAGTGGAAATAAATATATAGAGTAAAGTATGATTATTCGAAAAAAAAAATGGCTTTGCCTTCGGGCGAGTGTCCAAGTTGCACGCCGAAAGGCACTGTCGTCTCGCGTAACCTTCAGGTGGAGGGCTCCATAACCTGTTGGACGTGGTATGCACGGTTCGATAAGGAAGATACTGTAACGTGATGGTTACAGGTACGCTACATGACCAGCCTTGGGTGGCGGCTGGTGTCGAGACAAGAGTGTGTGTCAGTTGTCGCTGTCAGCTGTCTGTGCGCTAGTTTGTGATATCGCGCTCAGACATTCTAGGTGATGTCCTGTACATACGGACTTCTATCAGAGCATACATTAGCTCTCTGTAACTAATCTGCATTAGGAATTACTTACAACACAATCTCCTGGGCGGTATCACAGACCTCGTCGTTAATGTGTCTCGTCGAACACACCGCGCGTCACTACTTCTGAACTACTACTTCCTTCGCCACATGGATCTCCCCCGCCTCGAGGAACGCGCGGAGGCGTTGAAAGACCAGATGTTCTACTATGCCGCGCTCACACTCTGGAAGAGCAAGAATCACACGGATCTACTCGACTTCTATACCAAGAATAAAACGCTGTTCGAGGTAGTCAACTCCGAGTCTGGCTGCTGCTCGTCACTCAATGCAGCCGCTCGAGCTATGAAAACCAACGTCCTAAACTCCCTTTGGATGAACTTCGACTGCATAGTCAACCGTTTGACTAAAGAAGCTGGAACAGAAGCTCAGGAGTTTGTGCTGCACAAGATCCGAAACGAGGAGTGTCGAAAGTCTATTGTTCTAAACCGTGGAGAGACCGAGCTTGTGGAAACGTGTTCCGCCATTCTGAGGACCAATTAAGTTGTCAACAAGGCGTGGATAGAAAAAAACCCCGGTAGGATCCTGCTTCTGTACCACCGTCTACAACAGCTTGGCGAGGAAAAACAACTTCGAGGCTTCAATATCCTACCAGTTTTTCAAATGAAGATGCACTTCACCGTCATCGACGCGGCTGCTCTACGTAAACTACTGACCCAAGCTGGAGAGATTCCGTCCAGTCTAGCCCAGAAGGACTTCAACGTTATAAAGGACGACTACTTCCGGGCTGTCTTCAAGATGAGGAACCCCGAGGCGTGGAAGCTTGGAAACGAGGTCAAGAAAGACGGCACCTCCCTCCGTATCAACATTTGGCGAGAGAATCATTCCTCGGTAGCCGAAACTCTTCTCCCTCGAAAAAACCAGAAGAAGGACATTCCTGCCCTGTTTTCTCGAGGAGTAAAGGTTGACCCGAATGAGGACACTGCTCTCGCGAACATATTTCCTGGAGACGAAAGCGTATACTTCTCCAACGACCCAGGCCAGGCGAACCAAGCCTTCGTGAAGCTCTTCGACAGCGGGCACTGTGTGCTTCACAAGAGACTCACCTGGAAACAGTTCAAGCAGGAATCCCATCTGAAAACGAACTTGGAGAGAGTCAAAAGATGGAACAAAGAAGTGCAACAGGAGTACGCGATCTTATCGGAGCACCCCCTCAAGACAGATGATCCGGAAAAATTTCGCCAACACCTCCAGTCGAAGATACCTTTGTACGCTAGGTTGTGGGTTCATCACCTCCACTCGAGGATGACAAAGCTGAGATGGAACTACCGGATTCACAGCAGGTCGTGCATTGATCGCTTCTAGTCCGGTCTCGCTTATGGGAACCCCGCGGGTCTTCCGCTCCATAGACGCCCTCTCCTCAAGTACGGGTCCGCGATCTGGGGACACGGCAGCGCTCCGAATCAGCGCATGTTCAACTCAGCCAAGAATTTCTTCCGAATAGTGAAGGTGCCCGAGTTCCGAACGACCGTGTGCTGCGCGGACTGTGGTTCACGAATGAGAGGCGTGACTCAGCGTTTCATTGGTCCCATGCAAGAAGACAAAAAACGTTTCTCCAAGACATTCAGAGGTCTGAAGTTGTGTAGCTCCAATACTTGCAGGTCTACTCCACTGAAGTCAAGAGTCGGATTAGCTTACCCCAATAGACCAAGCTACCTATGTAGGGATTAGCGTAAACTGTATCTTACAGATTCTAGCAAGCATACTTAGGTTGTATTGCTAGACGATCCTTATAGGATCATACGGTTACCCAATTGCGGTAAGTAGTGGCCGATATATAGTCTTGTAATCAATATATATACATTTATTATGCAGGCGAGTGGCTAGCCTGCTGTAGGTATATCAATTAGATGTACTGACAGCACAGAACACCAACGATGATACGAATAGATCATCCGTCGCGAGCTGTACCGGTTTTCAGGAACATGCTCCTTCTGGGGAATATCAATATAGCTTATTCCGCCACCGGCAGCCTTCAGCGCCAAACACATTTGAGACAAAACGTCACAAGGCCGTCAGAACAGATTATCAGCCCCTATAACAGCGATACTCACTTCTCGACGTTGTTACAATTACCGTCATAGCACTTTTACTTTTTGTTTGACGAAGCCATGCTGAAGTCCAATAACACCAGCAGCACTGCGAGTTTGAACAGGAACTTTATGGTTCTGCTGACTTTTGCTTTGTTCTGTGACGCCTTACTTTGTGAACGATGCTTAGCACTTCCAGAAAATCAGCTTGTCGAGTCAGTAGACGCAAATAGGGGTTGTCTTTCGTGCTTGTCATCATACGGTACATCATCTGGGAATTTCACCGTGGTGTCTACGTCGCTGTCAGCGGACGTTGAAAAAGCTGTTCTTGATGGCCGCCCGCAACGCCGACTGGTGGAGAGCAGAATATCCTCAGAAGCATGCATAAATACCATCACGAGTGAGCTCACAGATGTGGCCAATATTGGTGCTACTATTATGCCTACTCTGTTCGACTTGACTGGGCAGCTTACTGCCATGTCGGCTCTCGATAAAGATGCCTCGCGATGGACAACAGTGTTTGTCCCGTCCGGTAAATGACCCTTCCCCGACTCCCAAGCAGTGTCACCGGTTCCACATACATCTATCTAAGTCTTTGAATGTTTCAAACTTCACTACCACCAGCTCATATTGCACATAGTACAAGCATCGCTGCTCCTTTGAATGCCGGAAATTGCCAATAAACATCCGAACGGGATATCTTTTCGTCTTGCCTATTGGAAAAATATTATCTCCCTGCCTTTTATATCGTAAATTACTAGCAGGACGGCTATATATACGATCAGATGACCTTTTCATCATGTTGTGTTTATGCATAGCACTGATTATCCCTTGAGCAGTCGTCCAAAACTCAGGAGATCTCACGCGTGTACAACTCTCAGATGATGGCCTCCTGGAGGCAGGTTTTGGGTTAGCGAAAACTCTTGCGTCTCATCCGCAGGCAAGCCGCCGTACTAGTACGCACTTTTTAGAGCAGTCTGAGCACCTATATTCCACTCTCCCGCGCTCAATTCAGCCGCTGCTTCTAGTTGCAATTATTCCGCGCAGCAATCGTATTAGCAGACACAGCTGTCTTTGATTGACACCACTTGCTTGTTATTGTCTGCCGTGCTATTCTCCGTCCTTTCGTTTTACTGAAGATAGAGCGACAGTAACAATACTGACATGTAGATTTTCCTTCCGCCAGTCTATCCATCAACTCGTAAACAGCCATATCGCGACAAATTTTGCACCAGAAAAGCCACCTGGCTTTACGGAGAATACTTCGGGGCTCAATTTGGAGGTATGTAGGCACCATTTTGAAGTCATGCAACAAAGCTTTCATCACAGCAACGAATTGCTCGCCTGTCAACGCAAACCGAAACCTGAACGCTATAGAGTCAATTCATATCCAGTCGATAGAACTTGATAAATCCACATTCTCGTGTTTATACAATCTGCAATAATTCAAAGCCATCCAATATGCGCTAGTCTAATCTGAATTAACTGCTGGAAATCCGCTGTTGCAAACTTGACTATTGGTGGGCTTCATATGTTCATGGGGTCCATGGTGTCAAGGTAGTCTAATAACTCGGTACGTTATAAATGTAAGTTGTCCATCTCTCAGCTGTCACGGCTGACGTTGTGACCTTAACTGAACAGGGAGATAACATTCGAATTTCGGAGTCTGTGGACGGCAATTTAACGTCACGAGTTAGACTGAACAACGAGAAGCAAACTAAGGATCTGGAAAGAGCTAAGTTTATCGCAAACATCATTCATACGTCTGTAAAATGCAACGGTGCGGTAAACAGATGGGTCTCAAATCAGTGCATTCGACGCGTGTTTGACCCGTACGTGCTTCTTTCGAAACACACTGCAGCACTGAAGACAAGCACATTTCTCGTGTCTCTCCGATGCATGTTCACACCCTTTCGTGAAAAACTACGCAGGGGTCATTCATTACATAGACGCTCCCATGTTGTTGGCGCTTCCACTCATGCAGGTATGGATGGCTTAATAATGTTAATTATGCATTTGTCTGTGCATCAGTGCTAGCTTTGCTTGATGTCATCCATGAACCTACGTGGCCATTCAATATTTGTATTTCGCAGAAGCCGTCTGGCCTAATCCTTGGTCATCGGAATTGCCTCAGCTATCATCTGTTTTGTGGATGCCGGTGCCAGGATAATTTCCCAGAATCAGATAAGGCGCCACCTCCACAGAAAAAAAAAATCGCAAACCACTCAGCTTCTGAAACAGCACCGCCGAGTTCTTCAGCAGATCCCACTTCATCAGCAACAACGTCGTTACCCACGCCACAAGATGATACCTATGATGCCTGCTCGTGTGTGACTAGCGAATCAACGTCACAGGCGATTGATAGTGGTGTGCCACTTGGGTGCATGACGCATCGCCCAGGTACGATGCGTGTCATGCTATGATAGACGGCTTGCCACCACTAGAGAATGCTTGAATTCCATTTTCGAGTATGATTTTTGCGTTGTTTTAACTTATATCGTTTATGGCTGTTTCAGTTTGCATTGTTGAAAAGGAGTGCTGAATGCAGGTGCCTACCCATTTTGCTACGTGCTGGGCAAAACAATGTGCAGCATAGCTTCATACTCTGCTTCCTTTCCGGGTGAGGCATGGAGAAATTGCGAACCAGGGCTAGGTGGGTAACTGCAGTTTAGTGCTTTATGCTCAGCAGGAATAAGCAGCTTGTATGTGGCATGTCAGCGTGTTTCTGGTTACTTAATTAGGGTCGTCTATTCTTTATGATACGTTTTTCCAACGCAGGAATTTTTCGCTACACATATGAAAAGCAATACCATGAAGTACTAATCGGGTCTTTGTTTGGGTACCCAGACGCAACAACGACCGTCCTAAAGCCTTGTGACTGCACAACAAATGATCTCAGTGGAGGTGTTTCAGCTCCGCGAGGGTGCCAGGAGCTTTCATCCGGGAACAATGAACTAATATGCTATGTTCATTACCCAGAAGGTACTTGATATTTATGAAAATATGGCAGTTTCTTTGTCGCCCTGAGCAGTCAGGGTTAATTGCACGTGCTAGATAGAACTGTTTCGACTATGCCGATGTAATTAATGAGTTAAATTGGTTTGCCACAGATTGTTCTGTATCCTATGCATCGACAACTTACCCAGGGGCAGGATGGCGTGAATGTGAAGCAACGTACGTATTTACGTTGCATCTCATGCCCACGCGCCTTCTATCTGAAGTTGTCAACTGTTATATGGGACTACATTCCCCAAGAACATATCTTGGTTTCCGTATTCATTACTCATACCAGCGAATTTGCTACCCTCCACTTCGCGTTTTACTCCATTGTTCGCTTTCTGACGTGATTGTGATATCTGTGTGCAGCGATATTCCGGAATGCTCATGCGCAGACGATGGAGTAAGCAATGGTGTCTACACTGGGCGCAAAGGTACAAGCGACTAATAGCTGCGAGCTTCCGTGCAGATACTTTATCATTTTGTACACACGTGCGTATACGCTTAACTACAGCCCTGATAGTCTCTAGAGCGGTTACACTAACAGGGCTGAAACCTTATATGGCAGGCTGTGCGTTGCATCACTCAAATGCAACTGGAAAGTATTGCTACACAAGAGGAGGAAGCGAATGCCCCTTTGCCGAGGCGTCCCAGTCATACCCTGGTTCGGGATGGCGATTTTGCTAGGGCCCCCAAATGCACCCTTTCTTTCCTTACTTCGGAATACGTGCGTGATTTGTAAATGCACCTTGGGAAGAGAAAAAATCCAGAATATAGCTTCGTGACATTGTAAATTGAATGGCTGTGATGGTACTAGCATACCACCGATAATGTACTTTTCGACACCGCATTAAATTCGAAACGAAAATGATTTGTGTGTGCGCTCTCCGTTGTCAGTAGGGCTACAGGTAAGTGCCGGGTAGGTAGGGTTTCCCTCCCTGCTTGTCTCTTACCTGTACACAGTCTAAGGCCGGTTCTTAGGTGAACTTTGCCACCATCCGCGAAAGGTGAGATGTTTTCTCCGTTGTCAATCCTGTGCAAGCTTGTACGTTACAAAAAGAGCAAATCGATTGACGATGATATCCTTATCTAGTTGAAGAGGAATGCAATCTGAACCATCATGGGAGCTGCAGATTGAAAAAGATGGCTTACGGCGCAAATACATTTTCCAATAAGGTCATACATTCCATTTCGACAACCTTTTAAGACCCGTGTAATTGAATATAAGGAGAATTGCATCCGCAGTCACTCCGCATCACTAGTTACCTTCACCAGGCCATTGACTCACTTGAGATACTGTGGCGCAAGTGACCGTGCTCGCATATGTATACCGTGGTCAGCATCAAAGTATTCGGTTTATCACGTGCGCTGTTTGTTCCTTATCGGCAACCCTCATGTTCCTTGATGGCCCTGCTTTTCATCAGCTTTTTCTCATACACTGCGCTTTTAGGGACCTTCGTCGTTTTCAGAGTTTCGCGTAATATAGTTCCTTGCATGGCATGTAATGAAAAATTCCCATTCGTTCACGTCCGTGTATTCGTATATCGACAAGTTGGAGTACGGTTTTTCGAACTGGAATGTTTGGTTAGCTTGGAAATATTCTGGGCGCCGTAAGCAATCACTTGTGTCAAACTAGGCCACTTGCGCCCAGCAAACTCTGAAGTATGTAGCTAAAGACAAATAGTGGCCTCGGATGACTACGCATGAGATTCTCGCTAGATCCACAGCATGTGAGGCAACGAACATTATGTTGTTGGCAACAAACAGTGATGTTGTGCCTAAGTAATGCCTTTCTGCTTATGTAGAACACACACACACACACACACACTCTCTCTCTCTCTCTCTCTCTCTCTCTCTCTCTCTCTCTCTCTCTCTCTCACACACACACACACAGACACACATATTAGAAACTAAATATGAGCGCCCCTACCGATAGTACAGTAGGTCGCCCTCCTCTATCACTACTGGCCTTCCATTGATGCCAGGCAGGATGTTATCGGCATCCCTCCATTCGGCGTCATTGACGAAGAGTACGGGTAGTAGAAATGTTTTACAAGAAAAAGCAGTGGAGACCACTACCTGGACCAAGCAACACTCCTCCACAAAAGTCCGGACATGGATTATGCAAAGCATAACCTTAACGGGGCCCGTAACCTATTGAACCATGCAAACACGGTTAGTGTGGAAGATAACTCACGCAAACGTAGTTACAGTCACAGTCACGCAAACATGACAGTCACAGAGACAAACAGCCTACAAGCGTGGTGTCGGGATATGTTGTTGGAGGGAGTGGGGGTCATAGCCGGCCTAAATGCGCGAATCGGCCGCTGACCTTAAAGGGAGGTATTTTGACAATCAATTTAAGTGTCACGCGCTGGGAGACACTTGAACGTGCAGGGTAGCGAGCCAGTGGGGCAGCTATTTCATTTAGATAGCACGTGTCACTACGGTTACTACAGTAGACGGTCTCTCGGACTTCCATCCGTAATCAACTAGATTGGGTGCAATCATTAGAAGCACTATAGAAACGTGGACACAAACAAGAGAGGGGGGGGGCAAGAGGGCACGAGTGACAAGAGGGTGGCGCCCGCCCGCGACGTAGCGGCGGCGGCTCCGGAGGGGGTGTGCTCGCAGGCCCGTCGGCACTCAACCCCACCTCCATGTGGTGGGCGCTAGTAATTGAAATTGAAATTGTTTACAACATGTACCGGGTGAAACCGGTTGATTGCTTTGGGCCATCCCAACTATGCCTTACATGAAACTTGTAAGTCAGGGCTAGACCGTGAGCCACCTAAATCTAACCTATCCAAGGAGTGTTGGGGGTTTTGACTCACCCTCCCGGGGAGTGTGTCGTGCGTGGGGGTGGCAGTTGTCAATAAGGGGAATGTGTGCGTGCGGAATGTGCGACGTGTGGTCGTGCGGGATTTAATGTGGTGCATGAGAAGGAGATGGTGCAGCCATTGAACAGTGTGCCATTGCAATTGAATTAGGTTGTGTGTGGTGTCGAGTCGTGTTTTCGAGATGAATTTGTCGGAGGTGGTCGTTGCTTAAGGTGAGGAGGGAGGTGAGGCATGCAATGTTGGAGGTGTTAGGGGTACATGTGCGGCTCATGGTGATGGGGAGATTGTCGACTGTGGCATCCGGCCAATTGTCAAATAGCATTGGCTTGGGGGCTGTATTTTTCTCTAATCAATTGAGCTGTGTGTGAGAGGTTGTGGTATGTGGATTACTTCCATGCCCCTATTTGGATCTTTTTAATTGAAGAATATCGTATTCGACCGTTCGAGTGTCCAACGAATCTAGATTCGATCAGGCGGAAGAAGTCGGGTTTGTGGGCGGGGGGGCGTAGCTCGGAGGGCATAATGTCTTCAAGCATGATGACAAAACATGGGGTGAGGGAGTTGGGCGATAGGCCTTCATGTGCAGCTACAAGGCGGGTGGTCATGTGGGTGGGATTGTAGGGGTGACAGTGAGGGGGTGGTAGATAAGTAGGGGGAAGATTAAGAATGATTTGATGGGTTTCTTACCAAAATCTGCTGTGATGGTCTCCCATCGTCCTTCGTCATGGCGTTCCAAGAGGGAGAGGAGGAGTTGCAACGCGGTGTTGTGGCGGTCCTGTCTAAGCCGGACATAGAGTGGCATTTACCGGCCATGTTGCCGTTGTTGGTGGATTGACCGCACACATGGCAATGCAAGGTGGGGTTGTGTGAGAGGAGGCGGGTGATATGACAGTGTTTGTGATCGATTCGACTTTGTCGCGGTGTATGTGGTGGCAATAGTTGTTAGGGCAGCTCATGTATCTTTGGATGAGGCGGAGTGAGCATGCGCTGTCCGTAAGGAGGTGGGTGTGTCCCAGTTGTAGGCCTATGTCTATGCCCGCGAGTTCTCCCCGATTGATGGTGTGGGGGGAGGAGGAAGAAGTCACCAGAATTTTGACGCATGTGCCTGATGCAGGGTGGCGGCAGCCGCTCCAAAGGAAGATGAGCCTCCCTTTTTGGGGCCGTCCGTGCAAGCGAAGTAATGCCAGTTCCAAGCGAGAACACCTCGTGTGGGTGAGTAAGTTCGTGATGTGCGCTCCGGGATAGGGTGGGTAATGGGGTGGGTGGGGTTAGGGGGTCGGTGGTAGATGCATACTGAGTGCGGTGTATAGTCGGTGAAGTGGGAGGGGGGTAAGACTGTCATGGATGGGGAGGATAGGTGTGTATTGTAAATGGAATCGAGTGTTTTGTGGAGTGCGGCCATAACCATGTTGGAGGGCAAGGAGGCTAGGGCAAGTGGGTTGGCGACAAGGTAGATATCTACCATCTTGAGTCTGCCGAATGGTGTGGGGGTGGGGGTGCCTGTGTGTTGGTCGGGAGGGTAGGAACGTGCTAACGTCGAAGGGGACGGTGTAGAGGTGGTGGGCGTATGGTGAGGTGATGTGCTTAGGATGGCGGTATGGTATGTGTTCCCAACGAGGGAGGATGAGGATGGTGGCACTGGGAGGGTGGGTAGCGGTGAAGTGGGCGCTGGCGATGGCTTTTTCCGTGGCGCGGCGCATGCATTCGTGGTCGTGTTCCGGGTTAGCGATGTTACTGCCGTGCCATGTGTGTGGTGCGTTGCTCTCGTTGGATGAGAAGGCGGCGTCTTCAAGGTATAGTGGAGTGAAGGGAATATTTGGGATTGTAGGGACATGTTGAGGGGGATTGAGTAGAGTTCGGTTTGGGTATGGAAGGTGCTGCGGAGGGCTGAGAAAAGGCCCTCACGAGTGGCCCATCTGTTGCGCGTGGTGGTGGCGGGTGTGGGTGAGTGGATTTCAGAGCGGGAGCATGGTCTTGTGATGAGGTGGTAGACCTCCTTTTCGAATGTACGGTGTGTGATGTCGGGGCGGAAAAGTTGGTAAAGATGTCGGGTGCCGGGTCCGGAGGGGGTTGTGACCGCGTGGCTGTGTGGGGTGTAAAGGATGGTTGTGTCGTGTAGGTTGGGGTGGTTGTGGACGGTATTTCTGCCGATGGGAAGAATGTCGTGGTCTAGATCGATGGGGTCGTGTTTGAAGGAGGTCAGGGGGTGCGTTCATGGGGTGGGTTCGGGTTCGGGGAGAGTGGGAGATGTGGTCGGGACGAAGCCGATATTGCAGGCCGAGAGGGCAGTCGGGCCGAAGGGGGTCCCATTGATGATTTCGTGGAGTTGGAGGCAAGGGGCCCACGAGACATCGTGTGGGCGGGTGAGGTCGTGCGTTTGGGCGCGTTCGCACCATTCGCATTGCCACGTGGCTAGGCCATGTGCGGGGCGGCAGTGAGAATGGATGGCAAAATGCGGGCATGTGCTACATGGTGAAGTGGGGTCAGCGTGGAGGGTGTCGTGGTAGATTGAGCAGAGGGAGGGGGAAGGGGTGGGAGACAAACCGAGGTGGGGGTGGAGAAGATGAGACGGAAGCCGTTGTCGAGTAGAAGTTGAATGTCCCATTCCGTGAGGTGTTCCGGGGCCCATTAAACTATTTAGTGTGTTTGACCGTATTCAAGGCCCTTATGTTAAGAGATGATGTGTGTGACGTCGCGAGGAGGATAGGGGGTTTCCGAGAGGGGTAGGTGTTCAGCTTGGATGTGTGTGATGGGGGCAAGGGGAGGGGTGGTGTGGATGCGAGGAGGTCGGATGCCGGGGGAGAGGGTGGTGGGGGAGCGGGGGAAGTGGGGTAGTAAGAGAGGATTCCAAGATGGGTGGATGGTGGTGGGTGTGGTAGCATGTTTAATTGTTCGGTGTGTGGTGGGCAGGCAGTTGTGAATGGTGTCGAGGGGTTCAGTGAGGCATGCAGCTAGGAGTCGGATGGAGATAGAGAGTGGATCGCTGGCCCCTTCAAGTGTATATATGGAATTGCATGGTTTGAGGAGGATGGAGGAGTTGGAGGCGTAGGGAAGGGTTTTTGGCTATGTGGTGATGTTGTCTTGCCGGAGGGGCTGAGGTGGGGGAGGAGGGATTTGTGTGTGCGGCGGGGTGTGAGGTCGCAGTACGCTTGATTGTAAGTGTGTGGGTCGGTTATGTGGGTGGCCTTGTTACGGAGTGGGGTCAAGAGGGAGACGTCTTGCCGGGCGAAGCGCGCGCGGATGTCGAGGCGATGGGGCTAGTGAGGGAGAGGGGGGAGAAATGGTGGAACATGGTGCCGGCGTCGCGTTGGGCTCTGACTAGGCTTTGAGTGCAGGTGGGGAGGAACCGCGTGACATGATGGACTCTGTGACCCAGTAGTTGTAGGTGGATGAGAGGGTGTGGATGTGTGTTGTGGCCATGTGGCTTTTGTAGCCCGGGGTGTTCATGAGCTCGTGCATGTGATAGATGTGAGTTGTGCTGCGTGGGATTTGAGGGAGGGGAGGCCGTAGCCGAGGTCAGATGTGGGGTGGTGAAGGGCTGTGCGGGGGAGGTTACGCACCGAGGAGACGGCGGAGTGGAGTTCCCAACAGATTTTGTCCTCAAGGATGTTGAGCTAGGAGTCGCTGAAGCGTCCGAATTTGAGGGTGAAGCGTTTGCCGATGAGGAGTCCTCGAATGATGTGGATTCTGCGGGATTGTGTGAGCGGGTAGGTGGACAGGGCATTGACGAGTGACGTGGTCGTGCGCTTTAGTTCTCTCCAATGCTGGTTGAAGTTGAGGATGGTGTTGAGTTCGACCCCGACGACCCGGTAAGTTTCTGAAGGGTCGATGGAGGGGAGGGGGAAGTAGAGCTTGTTAACAATGATACTGTGGTGTTGTAGGCGGGATGCAAAGAGTGAGTGGCTAGCTAGGGAGAGGGCGTCCACCCTGCTCCACAGTGCGCCGGTTATGTAGCATTTGCAAACGTTGACAGTTGTATTACTGTACGCGCTGAAGAGGGTGAGCTTTTTTCAGCTGTATGATCATGTTGTTGGGAGAGCTCGTCGCGAGGCTGAGGTCGCCAGCGAAGCCATGGCCTTGGTAGGTCGCCTTGGTTTTGTGGAGTCAGCGCTAGTTGTGGGGTCAGCGACCATGAGCTAGGGGAGTAAAGGTTCGAGGAAGAGGGTGAAAAGAAAGGGGAGAGGGTGCCCCCTGTAGGGTACCTCGGTTAATGTCGATAGACGGAGCGGGGCCGTAGGGGGTTTTGTAATTGGTGGTACTGACTCCATAGAGTTGTTCGCATGTGTCAACGAACGTAAGGGGCATACCGAGTGGACACATATGCTTGAACATGATGCGGCAGTCAGCGGCGTTGAAGGCGCCTTTTAAGTCCGCGTATATTATGTAGATGTCCTTGTTGTAGATTTTAGCGTCCTCCATCATGATAATGATGGAGGCGAGCGAGTCGTGCATGATGCGAAGGATTCGGAAGCTGTCTTGTTGTTCGCTTAGGATGACGTGGGTTTGTACGTACTTGGAGCATGCGTCTTTAATCGAAGCTGTCCAGAGTTTAAGCAAATTGTTCATGAGGGCAATAGAGCGGTAGTAATCGAGGAGGATGGAGTAACCTTTTTGTGTAGTAAGCAGGTGGTGGTGTGGCACCAATCGGGGGGGGGGGGGTAGGTTTCGTGCGCGAGGAGGGGAAGGTGGGAGAAGAGGGCGGAGTGGGTCGCACTAGGGAGGAACTTTTGTAATTTCGATGGACATGCCGTCTAGGCCTGGGGCCTTTCCGGTGCCTAGAGAGAGGACTGTTTTATCGAATGTGTCGCGGGTGACCATGTCGGCGAGGGTGATGGTGAAGTCACCTCTGGGTGTGATAACAAACGGGTCGGGGTTGTCGGGGTTCTCCCATGGTGGGAGAGAGAGGTTAAGCGGTCTTGCGCGGGTAAGCACTTTGTCGAAGTGTGAGTGAACGGCTGCGATTACTGCGTGGGGGGAGTCTACGGTGGTCGAGTCGGGGCGGATGATTTTGCGCAAGGACGGGGTGTAGTACCTTTCGGGTCGAGGCGGTGGTATGATTTCGGATTGGCATCGTAGGCGGTGTTGGCGAATTTTTTGTTTTTGCTATTTGTCGTGGTGGCGGCTTGGAGGAGGTGGCGGATGCGTTCTTGACATTTGTTGTTGATGGTGTCGGGGGACATTTCGTCGGTTGTGTGTGGGAGGGACTGTGCAAGGTAGAGGGGTCCGTGTTTCTTGCTGCAACGGCGGAGGGCTTTGACGCGTTGTCTAGATTTTCCCGGGAGCCATGTGAGGTGGGGGGGGGGGGGGGGAGATTGGGGGTTTGTTTGTTTTCGGAAGGAGTAAAGGCCATGTGGTTGCGGCGTGATCCATGTGGTTTGAGAAGAGGGTTGTGAACTGGGAGGCTAGGGTGTCGAGGTCGTCGGTGGAGGCGGTGGCCCGAGATGTGTTGAGAATTGCGGCGTGTAGTGTGGCAGTTTGTTTGATGAGCTCAAGTGTGTTGTTTTGGTATTTTTGAATGTGTTGTTCTGTGAGAGGTAGTTAGACGTTGTATTTGCGGGTACAGTGAGGTTTGTGCGGCGGGATGTCGGGCGAGGGGGTCGAGCGATGAGGGAGAAGGAAGCAAGCAGAACGAGGTTTACGGGCGAGTGGTAGGTGAAGTGTGATGGGCTGGGGAAGATCGAGATGGCGGGCGGAGAGAGGGTGAGCATTGAGGGGGGAAGTGGAGAGCCAGTGGTCTATGCATCCCCCGCTGCGGGGAAGGTGGGGATAGGGAGTGGAGTGGTCTAAGGTGGGACATGAGGAGGGAGGCGAGGGCGGGGTGTCCGGTACCTTTTTGGGTTGTGGTTTGGAAGCCTCCTCCCTAGATGACACGGTGAGTGGGGTGGCCATCGGCGAGTCGGGCTCCCCAGGCGGCAATTTCTACGTACAAGTAGGTAAGTTGTGCTGTGTGGAGTCGCAGCATGTACACACCGATGAGGAGGTACGGGGTGCCGGAGTGGGGGAGGAGAGAAAAGACTGCTATGTGGGGGGTAAGATGGGGGGCCGGGGGGGCGGGGGTATGACTGTGGCGGAGTGGGAGGACGTTTTGCGGACCGCGAGGACGACTCTTGCTTGGGGTTGGGGTACCTGAGAATGTTTCGGGCGAGCGCTTTTGAGTAAGTAATGGGGTAGGGTGACGTGTCAGCGAAATCTGTGGGAGGTATGATTGGTTTCGGTGAGGAGGATGACGTCCGGTTGGTGAGTGGTGGCAAGGTGGCCGATATCCATGAAAGAGATGTGGAGTCCGCGGATGTTGAGGGTGATGAGGTGTAGTGGTTGGGGGGTGTTGTTGGGAAGGACCAGGTGAGGGGGGCGTATTGGGGGGGGGCGTGAGGTGGTGGGGGTTCGGGAGGCATGGGTTGTGGGTGGGGGGGGGGGGGGGGCTGAGAGGGGGGGGTGGGGAGGAAGGGGCGTTCTGAGTGCGTCGGTAGAGTGAGGAGAGGGGGTTGAGGGCTGCCGAGTATTGTGAGCGGCTGATGGGGAGAGGGGCTGAGCGGAATGCGTGGTGTCAGAGAAGGGAGTGATGTTGGTAGACTATGGTGCGGCGGTCGAATGGAGGGGAGGCGTAGGTTTGGTCATGTGGCGCGATGTGGATGAAGTAGGTGTGGAAGAAAACTTTTGTGCCGCACGACCAGGCGTGACAAGTATCGAGTTGGCGGGGGGGATTGAGGATGTGGAGGGAAGGAGTGAGGAGGGTGGTGTTGGGGTTCCAGGCAGTGAGCAGAGAAATGGAACGGTTGAGGAGGTCCGGTGGGGGTGGATGGTGGAGTGAGTCAATCCATGTTGCGGACGAGTGGGTGATATGTAGGAGGCCAGAGTGTGAGTGTTGCCATGTGTTGATGAGTAGTGGGTGGTGGGGTGTGCCGGGTTAGGGGGGGGGGGGGATGTGCCTCAGTTTGTGTTGTTAATCCATTGGCTGGGGAACCCCCCATAGTTGTGGAAAGTGTCGACACGTAATGATGGTGCAAGAGGTGGAGGAGGAGGAGTGGAGCTTGGCAAAGGGGGTGGCTATGGAGTATATGTTGGCTAGATTTTGGTATCTGCCCGCCCACTCTAAGGAGAGTACCATGGAGATGTCAAGATTACCTACGGGGGTTGAGAGGCCATAGGCGAGGTTCAAGTCAAACATATAGTTGTGAAATGTGATGGTGCTGATATGTGGGTGGAAGTGGGGCGACAATGTGGCATGGGTATTAGTGGTTACAGTGTGTTGTCTAATATCATGTGGAGAGGTGGGGGGGAGCGGTGTAGGCTTTGACCTCCGTGGCGGTGGGCCATGCGATTGTCGTTTTAGTGGCGGGGTGTGGCCTTCCCGGCCGAGGCAGTCGGCCATGGAATGGAATGGAGGTCGGTTCGGGGGTGCCGCAGGGTCTAGAGGCCATGGAGGTGGTGGGGTACTCTCGTTTGAGTTCGTCAACCCATTCTTCGAGTTCGCCATCGGATGGGTCTAGGTGGGTTGTGGGTGGGGTTTAGGGTTTTGGGTATTGGAGGAGGGTGCGACTTTTTGGGCGTACGTGGGTGAGTAGCTGTGTGACGGGGTGGTTTGGTGAGGTTGGGCGAGGGAGGGCGGGGTGGGGAAGGGGGGTTGTTTGGCTGTGCGAGAGGATTAGCGTAGAGGTGGGGAGGGAAGGGGTTTCTTGTTGTGCTGGCGAGTAGTCTTGGTGACGCTTACCGGGGGTGGGATTTTGATGGCGGGGTGGGTTTGGGGGCGGAGTAGAGTGTTGTTAGAGGCGTTCATTGAGTCGTTCACGGGTGTGGTGAGGGGCGGGTGGGGGTTGGCGGGGGCGGCATCGGGTGCGAGAAGTGAGTGGGTAGGAGTTGGGGAGGGTTTCTTGCGGGGTGGGCCGGACATGGTGTGTGTAAGAGGGGTGGAGGAAACGTCTATGGGTCCATCGGAGTCTTCGGTGATGGTGGGGAGAGGGGAGGAGGGGGAGGGGGCGGTGGTGAGGGAGTTGGGGGAGGAAGAGGAAGGGTGGTTTTGGTGGTGCGGGCGGTGGAGGGTTCCGGGGAGGTGGAGCGGCTTCTTCCTTTGAGGGTTTCAGGGTTTGGGGCAGGGTGGGATTGGGGTTCGGGTGTGAGGATGAGAGTTGGATGTCGGGGTGGGTGTCGAGGTCGAAGTGGGAGTCGTCGTCGGCGTCGATCATCGTGCTGTCGGAGGTCTCGAGCTGCCATTTGGGAATGGTGTCAACCTCCTCGAGATGACGGGTCCTAAGGATGAGGAGGGTGGGGGGGAGTTGTGGTATAGTTTTTCTTGTTCGGAAATGTTGAGGGTCGGTGGTGATGGCGAAGTGGTGAAGATGGGGTCCGTGAGTGGGACCTTGCCAGATCTGGAGCAGTAGCGTGGGGTGATGTTGAGTGTGCAGGTGGCGTGAATGTGTGAGCCTCGGTGTAGGAAGGTTTGCTTGAGGGGATGGTGATTGTGCCGTTGGTGGATCTGAGAATTCACTATGTTCTGTTGTGGTTATGCAGATTTGAATGATGGTTTCGATATTGGCGGACAGGAAGGGGTGAGAGCGGTCGTATGAGCCGTGGGGGTATTTTTGGAGTGATGTGTGGTGGGTGAGGTCAAATGTGAAGTGGGGGCGTTGTGTGAGTGTGAGTGGAGGCCAATGTATTCGCGAGCTTATTCGTGGAGCTACGAGCGTGGATAGCCATTGTGATGGGGGAATGGCGCCGTCACCGTCGATGCTGAGGTAGGAGAGGGATTGCTGTGATTGGATGAGGACTCTAGTAAGGCATGTGACTGTCCATGTGGTGCCTTGGACATGGCTTGTGACGGGGGAAGTGTAAAGGTGATTTTGTGAATTTGGGGGGTGGGGGTATAACGGTGTGAAAGGTGTTAGCGGGAATTTGTATGTTTACAAGGCAGGATTGTGAATATATGGGGTTATTAGGCAGGTAGAGGATATCTACCCAGGAGGAGGAGGAGTCATCCTCGATCGGGGTGAGAGCTCCGACTGGTTGTAGTGCATCCGCGAGCTTGAGGAGGAAGTGGGTGCCTGGGTTCCGGGAGGTCTTCAATCTTGGTCGCCTGGGGAAGAAGCGTGCATCTCCACTCAAGGTTCAACTCGGCTGCGAGGTGGTCGGTGAGCAAGTCATGGATCATTTGTGAAGTTTCTGGGCCAGTGGGAGAAATGAAGAGGGGGAGCTGAGTTTGATGCGACGATGCGAGTTTGCGGGTCCGTCGCAGCTCGAATAGACTGAATTGTTTCCTGTCGCAGAATGTCCAGAGTGAGTGGGACTGCGGTCGCGCGAGGTGGTGCGGGACCGCCCGATCGTAGCTCGCGTTGGTGTGAATCGAGTTGATTTAACGTACCCACCGCCGCACATGAGATGGGTATGACTATGCGTGCCTCTTGAAATGCGGAAGTGAGGGCCGGGGGGAGCGAATGTGATCGAAAGAGAGAAGTGCTAATGGACTGTCCGTCCGCGTGGTCGAGGTTGTCCAACGAGTGTGGTGTGCTAGTTCTCGACCGATTATATTTTCGTGCGGATTGTTAAGTCGTCGATCTTGTTAATGCTGTCGAGGAGCCGCCGGTAAACGATAGGGCAAACGGAAAGCAACGATTCCGAGGAATTCGTCGATTCAGGCAGGAAAACACCGTGGAGCCAAAAATGGTGAGATGGGGGGGTTGGTGGAGTGGTGGCGCACCAACCCACACTGGAGTACGTTTACGTTCCGGGGGGGGGGTGGTGAGGAGGAATGACTCGACCATGCAAGCCGACAGGTCAGCGGCTCGTCTCAGAGCATTTGTTGACCGGGGAGCTGCGAGGGTCATGGGTGTTTAGAGTCCCCGACTAGGGGTCGGCTCCGGTGCTGAGGCGATGGGTGTGTCATGAGTGGGGAGCTCGGAAGCCGTGAGAAAGGGGGCAAGCGGGTGACGTGTGAGGCGGCTCCGGGGAGTGGGGTGACCTCCGGGCCGGAGGGTAGCGGGTCGATCACGTATTACGGCATGCATGTAAGTGTCACGGAGGTTAGATTGGGGAATTGCCATGCTCCAAAGCGTTTGGAAAGCATACACAGAGAGTGATAGGCTATTAGTCGGATATTGTGTTGGGTTTGTGGTAGAGTACGTTTGTTAACGGCATACGACTAGAGTCGATGGGGTCATGATTTTTCGGTTGAGGGCGGCGGACAAGAACGTGCAAACGCTCGTTGGGGCGTGGTGGAGTGCGTTGTATCCGTGTAGGGGGTTTTTGTAAGCGATGTGCATTTTCGGTGTTGAGTAATACTATGTCTTTATTCCGATTTTGATTTGAAGGTGGAGGTGCGGAGGCTGTCGGGAGGATAGAATTCGAATTTGGGAAAACTGCGCCTTTGAGTGTGTACTGTCTAATGTATATCTTGATCCACTGACCGGGGTGAGAGAGGCACAAGGGGGAAGAGGTGGATGGTGCATGTTGTTCAGCGAGCCCGGTGTCCACCAATATGTCGCTCATAAAATGGCCAAGCCCGGAGCGAAGATAGCCGGTGTAGCTCATTCGCGCGCCGACCAATCCCTTGGTGTTGTGGCATGTGGTACTCAAGTAGTACTTTGGAATTTATTACGGTGTTGAGTTGGGTGCTGGTAACTATATTGCCGTGCCGTGCCTTGTACGGTAGGGGACTACTAGGCGGGTGAGTCAACACTTGCGATCCGCGAGATCAGCATATGTTCGGAAGGCCATGTACGGAGGGCTTTTAAAATGATATACGTACATGATCAACGCCAAGATCTCCCGCTCGGCCAATCCGAATTTCTCTTCGCAATTGAATGCTCCTCACATACCGTCCCATTTGGGGGGGTGGAGCATGTATCTGTGAAATGTTTTTTGGCGAGGAGGATAGGGGCGGACAGCCGGGGCGCACCGCTAGGGAAGGGCGCTCGCTACTCGTTGACCAATGTGTTATAGTTGAGTGGACCCAAAGGGGTGCAACACGACACCAAAAGCACGAGAAGTGTCGCGACGGAAGAAGCGGCGAGGTTTGGCGGCGGCGATCCTCATGATCAACCCCCACCGATAAACCTTGCACGGAAGGTTTCGATAAGTTTCCGTACCCCCGCGGCCTTTTGAATCCGGCAATGACGACCATGCCCTACCCCACCCTTGCTTGTTAATATTACTTTCTAGCACAAGACCGTAAAAGTTTTGGAAAAAGTGACCACCACTCCTTGATTAGTCGCAAGTATCAAATCCTGAAAAGCGTAGTGAAAGTCTAGGATCGTAAGAAAAATGTTGATGTGGTGTATTGAGGCATGTGACCCTGTGACATGGAAGGGGTGCGGGTTCATAAATAGGGTGATATTTGCTACAATCAAACACTTTCTTTCCTGTCGCGGGAAAACGACAAGTGCATTATAAATCAGTGATGCAACACATGACCTACCCGCTGCATGTTGTCGTACACCCGCTAACTAACCACCATTAGAACATCCCTACATCCAACGCAGCCGATATGGCTCCGTTAAATGCTGCCGGTGTTGAAGTTTAAGTAACGGTTGGATCTTGGAGGGGCTGGTGGAGCGTGTGACTTTGCCGTGGTAGTACGGTAAGTCGCGCCACATTTTCCTGATTTTTCCATTGCCAATAAAGTAATCACACGCTCCAACAACTATGCTTAGTTGCCTTCTCTCATCCCCAACCCCGCCACGGTTGTTGGTTATATGCCGTGCTCTCATGACAACAATGATACAAAAATCGGGCTTACTAGGGTCGCATTTGGCGAGCTTATCTTGTAGCGATCGGCTTTTCATGTCCACCATCTTAGGGCTTCTATTTGTCTGCTTGACACTCTCTTGATTCGTCTCTACTCGCACCGACGATAGCTTTGCACTTCCAGCTATTTTGGTTAGACATAGCGATAGAGTCGCTTCCCTTCTCGAGGCGTTGTGGTGCCGAAGTGTATCTGCTTTCGTTTGATAATACTTTGTTACCTACCTCGCACAATCACAATTCAAATTGCCTGGCTTGTCATGCCGGCCCTTGCCCTACACGCTCCCTCTCGCCCGAACTCGCCGCTCGCCGACCGCCACCCCCCGTCCCACAATACGGCCCTGTCTAGTACCTAGCGTCCCATCCCGTTAGCCTGCACTGATACACTTGTTATCAACGCACTTAAGTCGAAACCCTCTCACCACCTTAGTGCTTCCCAGCCAAAGAGCTGCACAGTTCGATCAATAATGCATAATCCTGTAAATCGCAATAAGTCGTTTTCCTTCGTAAACTTTTTTACATGCCTGATTCTTCCCACTGCACTAACCACCGCCCTGATCAGTCACCCCCGTCACCCCTCTCCCTGCTGCCCTCCCCCTGCTCCCTCGCTCTATCCCTCACTCGCTCCAGTCGTTGCGCCTCTCCGCTTCATCCTTTTCTTTCTTACCCTTCTTCCCTTTTTTACTTTTACCATGATCACACGCCTAACTCAACAGACACTCGCGCTTACCTGCGATTACCACACTGTAGAACCTAGTGCACTCGTTCTCCCTCCCCCCTTTTACACGCCCCATGCTCTGCCCTACTCGCCCGTCGCTGTGATAACGACAGTGCTCCCCCTGCTGAGTTTAGCCCACCCGACCTGCTCTACCCGAATATTTAACCGATCACCCGCCCCCCCGCGCACCCCCCTGCCCCGGAAATATCGCCCCTCCCTTACATAATCAGTCTGGCAGTCCCGAACCCGTAACAATCCCAGCGACACACGTACTCCCTCGCCCCTACAGTCCCCACTTCCTTTAGGCCTGCTCCGAGGCTTCTCTCGGAAGCCCCGAAGCACGTTTGATACGATATCGACAGCCCCCTCTGTCAAAGTTCCCCACTATCGCCCTCCTTCTAATACCTACCACACCTTGCTTACAATTTTTCAATCCCCCCTCCCCTACCCTCTCATCCTCTCCCCGCCATCCCTACACTTACCACCCTCTCTTAAGCTCCGAAAGACCACCCGTTCCAAGGAGCTTCTACTCGCCGAAATGCGCTTGACGTCGACGAACGGACCCTCCGGAGCCTCACACCCTCGCCCTCCACAAGCCTCGGCCGGCAAGGCCGCTTATCATCATTAGTCCCCCACATGACGGGCCTCAAGGCCCAGAGGTTAGACCCCACAACCAACCCCCCACCCCCCAGCTAGATATCCGACGACACACTACTACCTCCATGCTTCCGCCAACTCTCCCGGCCCACTTTACTCCACGCACCTGTTGCACCGTCTTACATAACTACCTCTTCGACCTAAACCTTGAATACGGCCTCCCTACACCCATCGGCTGCCTCGATTCCTCTGCGGTGCTATCCTTCCAATGGGGTCGTTACCAGGACCTCTCCAACCTCTACTGCCTTGCTACGACGTTATCCAAACTCCACTCCACTCCCACCGCCTCGTACACAGTTATCACTAACAACGAAGTCGATAACCACCACAACAACTCCCAATTCCCCAGCCACTGGACTAACCTCGCCAACCGAGGCGCCCCCCCCCGTCCGGGGACGCCTAACCACTCTCTCGTGATCCTCACATGGCAACACTCACACTTCGGCCTCCTACACCTAACTCACACCTCAGCCACATGGATCGACTCTCTTCATCACCCTCCTCCGCCCGACCTCCTCGCCCGCTCTCTCAATCTCCTCTCTGACTGGAACTCCCCCCCCCCCCTCCCGTCGGTACCCTACGCTTCCTCAACCCACCTCGCCAAAACGATTCCGACGGAGCATGGTCGTGCGGTACCCACGCCCTCTTGCACACCTACTTCATCACCACAGCCCCCCCGGACCAACCATACAACCCCCCCCCCTTCGACCCCCGTTCCTCGGTTTACTCCCTACACACTCTCCTATGGAACCACACCTTCCGCTCCGCCCCCCTCCCACAGGGCCGCCACCACCTTCTCGACGCCCTCCACCACCCCACACTACCCCCCCCCCTCAGCCCCCACCCACTCCCCTCATCCCCCCCTCCCCTCCTCTCCTCCCCCCTCCCTTCCAACCTCCACCCGTAGAACGCCCCCCCGATGACCCCCCCCGCACCACCCCCTCCCTCCCCTCCCCCATCCTCCCACACCACACATCCCAACCACTACACTTCATCACCCTCAACACCCGCGGCCTACACACCTCCATTATGGATGTTGAACACCTCTCCACCTCCCACCAACCGGACGTCTTAATCCTCACCGAAACCAACCACGACACCCACAAGTCCCGCTGGCGCATAGCCCTCCCCCAATACCACCTCAAAAGCTCCCGACCTTGCTACTCAACTGTGCCCCTACCCAACGCAGGCGTTCTCTTCGCGGTCCGCCGAGCCTCATTCCAGTCTGCCACTGTCCTAACCCCGCCCCCCCACCTCATCCCCCATATCGCCGGACTAAAAATCGTCCCCCACTCAGGCACCCCTTACCTCCTTATAGGTACTTATATGCCCCAGCTCTACACCCCCCAACTGACCCGCCTCTACGCAGAAGTTGCAGCTTGGGGCCTCCGCCTAGCGGACGACCACCCGCAACACCGCACCCTCTGGGGAGGGGACTTCCAATCGACCACCCACACAGGTACAGGACACCCTGCCTTCACCTCCTTACTCAAATCCCACCTCCACCCCCTCCACGACCCCATCCCTACCTTCCCCCGCAGCGGGGGCTGCCTTGACCACTGGCTCACCACGCCTCCTTCACCTATCACCCTCCCACCATCCTCTTGCTCGATATTCCCCTCCCCCTCCCACTTTACTGACCACTCTGCAATCCACCTCGTCATTCCCGCCCCTTTCTCCCTCATGGCACACCCTCCCCCTCCCCGTACCCACCCCCACACACATCACACAACGCGCAAACTCACCTTTCGACTTCCCCTCACACCCGACCACATAAAAGCGTACCAATCCAGCACCCCCGACCTCATCAACCAAACGGCCGCCCTCCACGCAGAAATACTCAACACCTCACACACCTCGGCCTCCCCCGACACCCTCGACACCCTAGCCTCACAATTCACCACACTCCTCTCCCATCACATGAACCACGCAGCCACAGTTTGGCCCCTCCTCCCCGCCAAGAAACCCCGCCCACCCCAAGCGTCCCTTGACCCTACTTGGCTAACAAATAAAACACGCACTCACATACTCAAACTCCGTAAATGCAGCAAAAATAACGGCCCCCTCCCCATCGCCCAAGCCCTCTTAAACACAACCGACTATCTCTCCCCTGACGCCATCAAACAACAGTGCCAAGCACGCATACGCCAGCTCCTTCACGCCACCACCACGGATAAGATAAAGAAAATAAAAACTCGAGCCAATGCGGCCTACGACACCTGCCCCAAACTCTCCCACCGCCGATTGAAAATTAAAAGCGGCCTCCTACCCCCCGCCGGCGCCGCCTCCACCCTCCACCGCATTACCAAACCCGATAAAACCACCGCATCCTCTCCCTCCGCCGTCATTGACGCGGTACACTCTCACTTCGCTAGCGAACTCGGCTGCGCCACCCCACACGAACTACCCACCCCCCCATGGGAACTCCCCGACAACCCCGACAACTTTACCATCGAACCCCGCGGTGACCCCTCTCTCACCCTTGCCGACATGATTACCCGCGACACTTTCGATAAAACCCTCAACTCCCTAGGCACCGGCAAAGCCCCCGGCCCCGACGGTATCCCCAATGAAATAATCAAATTCCTACCACCGGCGACCCGCTCCGCCCTCTTCTCTCTCCTCTCCCTCCTAGCACACAAATCCTACACCCCTCCTGATTGGTGCCACAGCACAACATGCCTCCTACATAAAAAAGGCGACCCCTCCCTCCTCGATAACTACCGCCCTATCGCCCTCATGAATAACCTCCTTAAACTATGGACAGCACTAATCAAAGATGCAGGCTCGAAGTACGCCGAAACCCACGGCATTCTCAGCGACCAACAAGACGGATTCCGACAACACCGCAGTATCCACGACGCCCTCTCCTCCCTCATTATGACAATGGAGGACGCGAAACTCCACAACAAAGACATCTACGTCATGTACGCCGATTTCAAAGGCGCCTTCAACGCCGCGGACCACCGTATCATGTTCAAACACATGCGTCAACTCGGTATGCCCCCCACCTTTGTCGACACATGCGAACACCTCTACGGGGTCTCAACCACAGACTATATTACACCACATGGCCCCACCCCTTCTATAGACATTAATCGCGGAACCCTCCAGGGCGACACCCTCTCCCCCTTTCTATTCACCCTCTTCCTTGAACCCTTTCTTCGCTGGCTCACGGTGGGAAGCCGGGGATACCGCCCAGGCCCCCCCGCTACTAACGTCGACCCCACAGAACCCACAGCCACATACCCAGGACACGGCTTCGCCGACGACCTCAGCCTCGCCACGGGCTCGACCCCCAACATGACCATCCAGCTCAGAAAACTCTCCCTCTTCAGCGCCTACACGGGCATGACCGTCAACATCCGCAAATGCTGCATCACCGGCGCGCTCTGGCGCACAGGCAACGCCCTCACCCTCGCCAACACTACCCTCCTCGCATCCCGCCTGCAAACTCAGTTCATCTCCCTAAACTCCACCCCGGCCCCCATCCCCTCCATTGGCCCCAAGGACACATACCGCGTCCTAGGGGTAGAACTGAACACCTCCCTCAACTTCACCAAACACTGGCAAGAACTCAAACGTACCACTGCATCCCTCATCACCACCCTTTCCACCTCCCCACTAACACAATCCCGCAGAATCAGGGTCATCCGTGGACTCCTCATCGGAAAGCATTTCACCCTCCAGCTCGGCCTCTTCACCGACTCCCAACTCGACACTCTCGAAGGACAAATCTGCCGCGCACTCCGCTCCGCCGTCTCCTCGGTACGTAACCTTCCCCGCACCGCCCTTCACCGCCCTACCTCAGACCTAGGATACGGCCTCCCCTCCCTCAAAGCCCACGCCGCACAACTCACAGTTTGCCACCTACATAAAATCATGAACAACTCAGGCTACAGAGGCCACATGGCCCGCGCACACATACGCACCCTATCCACCACGTACTCCCACTGGCCCTCGGAATCCATCATGTCAACATGTTACACCCCACCCACACTCAAGTGCTTAGTCAGAGCTCAACGCGATGCGGGCACCCTATTCCACAACATCCCTCCACTCTCCCTCACCAACCCTATCGCCTCCACAATCCGCGCCCACTTCACCACTCAAGACAACGCCCTCCTCGCCTCACTCCGGGACAAAGCCACACACATCACCGACCCTCACACATATAAACAAGCCTACTGCGATTTCTCTCCCCGCAAAACACACGCCTCCCTCCTACCCCGCCTCACCCCCCTCTGGAAAAGTAACATCACCTCGTGGCCACAAGTCCTCCTCAGAGCCACCTCATCCTCCTTCATCCTCAAATCATGCAAATCCATCACCACACTCACGGGGTCCACCACCCCACTCTCAGTTCCCATCCGCCTCCTCGCCGCAATCCTCACTGAACCCCTCGATACTATCCACAACCGCCTCCCCATCACAAGCCTCACTACCAACCAAGCATCCCCCCCCACCACTATACACCCCTCATGGATTCCCCTCCTCTCCCCTCACCTCCCCCGCTCACCCCCCACCCTCTCATCCGGCATCTACACCTCCCGCACCACTCACCCCACCCCCACCGCACCCACCACACACTTAGACACAGAATACCTCACCCCCTCAGACCACCACTACCCCCCCTGCGACGTAACACGCATCATTTCCAAACACAAGGACACAGAATACGGCCAAACGCAGTACATGGTTGAATGGGCCCCGGAACACCTCACGGAATGGGACATTCAGTTACAACTCGACGACGGCTTCCGCCTCATCTCCTCCACTCCCACATCGGTATGCCTCCCCTCCCCCTCCCCCACCGCCTGCTCCATCTGTCATGACCCCCTGCACATAGAACCCTCCTCCACCTGCTGCACATGCCCGCACTTTGCCATACACTCCCAATGCCGCCCAGCTCAGGGACCCGCCACATGGCAGTGCGAGTGGTGTGCTCGCGGCCAACAACACGACCTCACCCACCTCCACGAAGTGCAGTGGGCCCCATGCCTACAACTCCACGACACCATCAGTGAGACCCCCTCCGGCCCCACCGCCCTCACCGCATTTAACTCAGGCTATGTCCCCTCCACCACACCCATTTTGCCAGAACCCGGACCCCCTCCGTGGTCACACCCCCTAATCACATTCAACCATGACCCCATCAACCCCGACCTCGACATGCTCCCTACCGGTAAATTCGCTATCCACGCACACCCATCACTCCACGACACCACCATACTCTGCACTCCCGACGGCCGCGCGGTCACCACCCTTAACGGCCCCCGCGTCCGCCACCTCTACCAACTCTTTCGCCCCGACCTCTCGCAGCATACGTTCGAAGAGGAGGTCTACCACCTCCTCACCCGCCTAGGTTCCCGCTCAGAAATCCACTCACCCACACCCGCCACCACCACCCGTAATAGATGGGCCACCAGAGAAGACCTCCTCACAGCTCTCCGTCACACATTCCGCATCCAGACAGAACTCTACTCCGACCCCCTCAATAAATCCCTTCACTCCCACACCTACCACTCCCTCTACCCCGAAGATATAGTCTTCTCATCTAGCGGCAGCAATGCCCCGCACACCTGGCAAGGCACCAACATAGCCAACCCCGAATACGACCACGAATGCATGAGACGAGCCATGGAACACGCAATCACCAGCGCACACCTCACAGCCCCTCACACACCCAGCGCAACCATCCTCATCCTCCCCCGATGGGAACACACACCCTACCGCCACTCCAAATACATCAACTCCCCATACACCCACCACCTTTACACCCTCCCCAATGACGCAAACACCTTCCTACCCCCCGACCAACACACTGGCAACCCCACCCCTACCCCATTCGGCACACGATGGATGGTCGACATATACCTCGTCGCCAACCCCCTCGCACTCTCCACCCTCCCATCACCCACAGCCATGACCGCACTTCACAACACTCTCGAATCTATCTACGACACTCACCTCCCCAACCCCATCATCACCCCCCCTCCTCCACACCTCTTTGGCACCTACTCACCCCACTCAGCGGGTATATACCACCGCCCCCCAAACCCAACTCACCCCCTCACATACCCCCTCCCGGACCGCGTGCATCTAACGTACCCCCCCACCAGAGGCACCCCTGCTTGGAACTGGCAGGACTTTGTATACACAGACGGCTCGAAAAAAGGAAGCTCGTCCCCCCTCGGAGCAGCAGCTACCCACCCCGCCTCGGACACCAAAATCAAAATCATGGTGACCTCTACCCCTCCCTCACATACAATAAATCGCGCTGAATTAGCTGGCATAGATATAGGCCTCCAACTTGGCCGCACCCACCTCCTCACAGACAGTGCGTGCTCCCTCCGCCTCATACAAGGTTACTTAAACTGCCCTTCCGCTTACCGCCACAACATTCACCGCGACACCCTCTTATCCATCACACACACCCTTAAAACCCGCTGCGACGCAGGCATCCGTACACACCTCGGCAAAATCAAAGCCCACAACCATTCCCGAGGCAACGACCTCGCAGACACCCTCGCCAACCTCGTCGCGGATGGTCACCCACCCGACACTACATACACCACAGGTTCAGAGGTCACGATAGGCCACTGGACCTGGCCATACACCCTCATCCCACAAACCCTAGGGGACCCCATACCCTACAGATACACCAACCTCAAAACCGACGCACACACCTACAGCACAAAACACACACACACTCCTCTCTCGCAATCAACCAAACACGGAGCCCTCCTCGCCCGCGCCGCGAAGGACGGCGCCGATTTCTCTTACCACAAAAAACACTCAACCCTCACAAATATCCAGTTCACACACAAACAAGAATTCATGTGGGGCGTCCACAACACCCGCCTACTTACTCACAACCCCACCCTGCGCTGCCCCCTATGTGGCCAATTCACTAGCAACGGCCACATGGCCGGTAACTGCCCCTCTATGTCTGGTCTAAGACAGGACCGACACAACAGCGCTCTGCAACTCCTACTCTCCCTACTGGAACGCCACAACGGAGGACGTTGGGAAACCATCACCGCAGACTTCGGTAACAAACCCATAAAATCGTTTGCTTCCCCCACCCCTGCCCACACTCCACTTGACTGCCACCCACCTCACCCCACCCACATGCCCACCCGACTTGTTGCTGCTGACGAAGGTCTCTCGCCTGACTCCCTAACCTCATGCCCCGCCGTCCTCCCCCCTGAGATTCTCCCCCCCCTGCTTCGTCCCCCTGCACACAAACCCGACTTCATCCGCATCCTCGAACCCCGATTCGTCGGTCACTCCAACGGTCGCCGACGCTACGCATCCATAAAAAAGATTCAGATAGGGGAATGGAAGTACTGCACAGACAACAACCTCTCCCACACAGCCGACCTCATACGATCCAAATACACACCCCTTGCAAACGCCATCAGAAATCACTGGCCAGGCACAGTGGTTGACATCCTCCCCATCGTCATGAGCCGCACATGTACACCGCACTCCTCCACCATCACGAGTCTCACCTCCCTTCTCACCGCCCGCACCGACCCTCCTGATAAACTCGTCTCCAAAGCACACCTCGACACGTCTCGCATTCTTGCACATCTCCACACGCATACTGTCCAATGGCTGCATCACCTCCTACTCATATACCGCATCAAGTCCCGCACGACCTCCCGCCGCGCATCCGCACATTGCCCCCTCGCACGACCCTAAATGCACACAACCTTCGCCTCTACTTGTACACCTCCCCGGGGGGGAGTAAAACCCCCGACCCACATTGGAGAGGTTGGATTAGGTGGTTAACGGTCTAGCCCTAACTTGTAAGTTCCCTGTATGGCATAGTTGGGAGGGCCCAGAGACAGCAGCCGACGCATCCGGCTTTTGGTGAAAAACCGGCGCATACGGTACATGTTGTAAACAATTTCAATTTCAATTTCAATTTCAATAGACCGGCAAGTGCTAATATATATCACTGCCCTTACATGAGTGTTCTTTTTATGTGTACTCTTACGGGTGCACACATCGGTAATGGAGATATCTGTGAACTGAAGCTTCGCGGCATGTCACATATCATGTAACTGCCACTCCCCGCGCTAAACTCTCCGTGGCACTTCGTTTCCTCTTGTTGTGCGCGACTATTCTCCGATCATAGTTTATGGGCCCTCATATATAGCCAACCTAACGGCACCGCACGCCCTCCCTGCGCGTGAGACCCACGTAAAAAATCTATAGACCAAGACATACGAACTTTGTCGCACCATGGCATGGAGTGACCCCCCACCACCGTCAATGGACAAGAGCCCGACACCCTGCGAAGCATTCGGCCTCCATCGTAGTGATCCTCTACTACCGCACAACCTACATGTAGCCCAACAATTAAAAATTATCTTGGAAGAGATTCGGTCGGTCGCCGTTCGACGTCCGCGGTGTCGCATGAGGAGACTTGCGCTTGCATCACAAATTGAAATCGTTTACAACATGTGCCGGCAAACTGGACCGACTGCTGTCTCTCGGGCCTCTCTACCAAGCCATTAAGGACTTATGAGCGAGTTGGGCCCGTGTCTCTTCGACCAGGTACACCTATCAACACACCTAGCTTCACGGTGTGTCGACGTTCCTCGGGAGTTAAAAAACTGTAAGCAATCGCAGCAATTGCCACAGCCCCCCCGCCTAAGCAGTAACAGCGTAATAACTTTGTAATCTAGAAAAACAGATCTGAAAATTAATCCACTTGTCGAGAAATGCAAAACTAAACTACTGCTCGACCTTCACGATGCACGGCCCGCTCCCACCGAACCGGGGTGCCGACCGGCCGAGGCCGGTCGGCGTTCGGGAGGGACGGCGGCCCAGCCTAATCTAGCTCCCGCGTGACTCCGGTCTTCTAGCTTCCGCGTGACTTCGGGACTTCCGCGGGCCTGCGAGCGCTCCCCCCTCCGGGGCCACCGCCGCTGCGCCGCTGGCGGGCGCCGCTTGCATCACAGCTAAGATACAACATCTCATGAGTATCCCCATCGCCGCCACATGTCTTCCTACGACAAGACCTACCGCATATCCGACATGTCGCGTGGGCCAAACTTTCACACCTTCCCAATTGCTTAACTTCGAAGTAAAAGATATGGCTACTCTGACTAGTTTTCGTGGATTCTAAGCTTTCCCGTCTAATCAAATGCTTACTGCACATTATTGAAGCGGGGATCGTTTTAAAATTCCAAGGTTTTCCGTTTCAAATGTTGAACATTCCTCGATACTTTTCATTGGATATGTTTCATTGCATGTCTTTATCGATAGGCTTATTACTTTAAGAGTTAACTCACGTGCCCCCCTTTTGACCTATGGTGTTTGATAACGATGTGGTGGGTTGTGTCACGATGGAGATGTGCTTAAAACAAGTGCGTAATATTGGCTTGTTTTTTACTAAAAATATGCGGCACACTATGATATAGCTTTGCGCAAAAGAACAATACAAACAAGGCACCGGAGTCGCACAAAGCCTAGATCAAGGAGGCCCGACTCGACCATTACTGGCTAAACATTTAGGATGATCAACTCCCTCGAGTGGCAGGAGCGGGCCAAGCATCGTGGAGATAGTGACATGGTATTTTTCTGTTCTCATCGTAGTGATAGACTGTGCATGTCCCTTGATGATTTATATTATGTCGTTACGTCTGACGGAGAGGGATGGATAGGAGACTCCCGCCGTACAATCCTATCACTAAGACCTAGATCGCAGTATTGGGCGTACCCCTGATTTATCGGTACTTGTTGTAAAAATATTATTCAATTTATATTTCAATTTCAAGGCACGGGAGGGAAGTGCTGATGCCGTGGCATGCCTTCATGATCCTCGGGCTTAGGCCTGTGGGGTTTTCATCCTTGCTCCTTTTTGCTTGGTGGTTTCCACTGCCTTTTCTTGTAAACGTTTTATTCTTTAATTTCAAGGCACCGGGATCCGTGCACAAAGTCATTGGCAACTTTTACGTAAACGGGGATTTCTCTTTAGTTAGAACTTGTCTTTGCTACGGACCCGGTGCACATGTAGTTTTATGGTCATGTTGGTAATATAGAGGTTTGAATTACAAGGCTAGAATTTCGCAGTAACATGCGTTACCTCCGACGTTACATATCCTCTAACGGTTGAAGCGCCCACGCGCGCGCGGACAGTAAAATGTCCGCACACTATATGACGCACCAGCAGCGATTGTGTGTCCACCTTCTCCTTTTTGCGAGAGATATCGCTCACGCAAACGGCATCGTGGCTCTTGCTAGCCACGCAAGGTGTTGATCACTTGAGTCTCCTGCACGACGCACGAAAACACACTCCCTGAGATCAAATGGCAGACCGCCTGGTATTGCCTACCGACCTCTACC